>CAKAOI010050646.1:0-17183 GCA_916701655.1 Sebastiscus albofasciatus | reverse complement strand
CTTCAACGGATTGAAGATGAGTCACGATGAGAAGATAGAGGAAGCTCCTGCCAGAGACTCTGGGATCAACCTGCCAGTGTCAACACACACACGCACGCACGCACGCACGCACACACACACACACACACGCACACACGCACACACACACGCACGCACGCACGCACGCACACACACACACACACACACACACACACACACGCACACACGCACACACACACACACACACACACACACACACACACACACACACACTGATATGGGATTTTCAAGGCCCGTACAGAATGATCTGATTCACGCCACCAACAGCTGTGAAAACAACAACAACAACAGTTAGGCCATTTGAATCCCATAATAATCGGATTGATTAGAGCCGTCCAGCAGACCGCCGGAGAGTTGAACTAGAATGGACTCAAATGGAATCTCCTCTCAGGATTAAAGGACCAGTGTGAAACAACCAGGGGATCTATTGGCAGGAGTGGAATATAATATCAATAAGTATGTTTTCTTTAGTGTTTAATCACCTGATAATAAGAATCGTTGTGTTTTCGTTAGCTTAGAATGAGCCGTTTATATCTTCATAGGGAGCGGGTCCTCTCTCCACGGAGTCCGCCACGTTGCACCGCCATGTTTCTACAGTAGCCCAGAACGGACAAACCAAACTCTGTTAACTTCTCCTGCTTGGGCCGGAGTCGATAACGTTACTCACTCCCATCGCCACCACTCTCTCTCTCTTGATTCATCATTCACTTCCCACAAACACACACTCTAAGCACTGGCTCTGCTCCAAATGACCTACGCTACTCTTACAACAACCGGCTCTAGAGAGGGACATTCACGTTTTCATGTTGGCTTCAGTTGGCTGTGATCTCACTTCACCGCTAGATACTGGCAGATCCTACACACTGGCCCTTTAATTAACCAGCTGTTCAAATATTCCTGTATTTAGTCACAGTGGATGTATTTAAGGGTTATTTATTGTAATCTTTAGGTTGGTTAAAGATATTGATCTGGTCTAAATAGTCACGTTTTAATAAATCATGCAGATTTAAATCTGGTTTTATCATTTTAAACGAGGTGTATGACATACAAGGTGCAAATCACCTTGTGATTCTGGACCAGGGGTACTACTGAGAATATAGATAGAACCCAATAGAACCCATTTTCATTCACATATCTTGAGGTCAGAGGTCAAGGGACCCCTTTGAAAATGGCCATGACAGTTTTTCCACGGCAAACTTTAGCGCCAGTTTGGAGTGTTATTTAAGCTGGTATGACATGGTTAGTACCAGTTGATCCTTAGGGTTTCTAGTTTCACATAATAACAGTATCCTCACATTAGCTTTAAAACCGAGCCCGCTACAACCTAAACATCGCAAGTTGTGTTAATGTGTTAAAGAAATTAGTGCCATTAAAATGAATCCCAAAATATAAATCAGTTGTAACACCTGTTAACTGTGTCGATGAAGGGTCACTCGAGGTCTGTGGGGGTACATCTGACTATAAATGCTGGGAACCAGATCCATTCCCTCTGTGACCTCCGTCCACCAATACAGCATCAGATTCTTAACAAGGAGCCAGGACATTGGTATAACCCACACACCTCTCCTGCAATCAATCAATGCTCTGGAGAGAGATGGATTGTGGGAGCATAACTGCGTGCTCCCAATGCACAGGTACACTGAAGCACACTTCAATGTACAGTATGTGTCTGTTCTTTGGACAAAGGGCACTGCAGGGCGGTTTGGGAGCAAGCTGTAGTTCACAGGCTCATCCTGCTGTGCATTTGTGGTACAGTCCTGCAACCAGATCCCACATGGAGGCTCAGCCCAGACCAGATCAGACCGGGCCAGAGTAAATCTCACAAGTGTTGCCTGAAAATAACCCCGGCTATTTATAACTGCTGTCTCTGCAGCAGAGGAGGAAGTTCATAATATTTCATTGACGTTTGTTCCCTGGGTCGCGCTCTGCGAGCAGTAATCTCGCTCCGACAACAGAACACCGTGGCAGTTTCCAGTTTCCACAGGAAGGCAGAGGAAGCTAGAGGACGCCGATTAGGCTGCGGATGGAGTAGTGGAGGCCGCCGACTCTCCACCCACAACACACCCTCTGGAGAACAGTCGCACCGTCGAAGAAGCTGTTGCACTTTGTTATGTTCCCTCAGAGCACGTCCACCATCCATCCTCCGGTGGAAATATGGAAATGATTTTAGGCTGAGTGATGCATTGTCAGATTAGCTGGAACTTGCTGCCCTCTTGAGGTTTCATGTTACAACAAGCTGCTCGGTGGAGGAGAAACCACAAGGTGCCATGGTAACCTGACTGTGCACAAATCCCCTCATCGTGACGGTCTGTTTGTGTGACAGCAGTTTAGTTTGACATCACTGACTGAGAAGTTCTGCAGCATAACCCGTCTGAGCAAAAACTCTGGATAAATACTGAAGAACCCTGCAATAAAACGCTCCCAAGAGAGTGCTGTATTTCACAGTAGATATATATGACGTTGTAAAGAACCATCTGACAATCTATAAAATACTGCAGATAAGTAATATCACCACAGAGGCAAAAGCATTAAAGCAGCAGTAGGCAGAATGTTTTTGGCATCATTGGGCAAAACATCCATAATAACCTTTCAGCATATTGTAATTCAAGTGTTCTGAGAGATAACTAGACTTCTGCTCCTCCTCATGGCTGTTTTCAGGCTTTAGAAGATCTAGCCTGTGACGGGAGACTCTGGCCAATCACAGGTCATTTCAGAGAGAGAGCGTTCCTATTGGCTGAGCTCCAGCTGGTGGGCGGTGCTTAGTATTTTTTCAACTGACCTCAACATGGCTGCCGGGTCACAAACTTTCTCATTTTACAGCTAAACAGTACACTACAAGATGTTTCTGAAAAGCTTTGAGGAGAGAAATCGGCACTACACCCTCTCCAATGAATCACCACCTAAACGTGGTGGAGGGGTTTGTGTGCCCCGGTGACTTTGGGAGCTGTGTTGTCGGGGCATTAGCTCCTGGTAGGGTCTCCCAAGGCAAAGTGTTCCCAGGCAAAGGACCAGACCAAGAGCGATTCAAAGACCCCTGATGATACGGACTGGACCGACTAGTGTTACCTCCCCCGGACTGGAGCCAGACCTGGGAGGTGAGCTCGCGGCGAGAGTCTGGTGGCTGGGCCTTGGCCCATGGGGCCCGGCTGGGCACATCCCAAAACAGCTACATGGAGCCACCACCCTGTGGGCCCACCACCTGCAGGGACAGGCATCGGGGTTGGGTGCGTGCAGTGCCAGCCGGGTGGCAGGCTAAGGCATCGCAGACTGGCTCTTGGCACGTGGAACGTCACCTCTCTGGAGGGGAAGGAACCGGAGCTGGAGGGAGGTGGAGCGGTAACAAGGCTCACCTCCATGCATAGCTCTGGTTCTGGAACCAAATATCCTGGAGAGGGGCTGGACTCTCATCTTTTCCGGAGTCGCCCAAGGTGAGAGGCGCCGGGCGGGTGTGGGGATACTCACGAGCCCCCGGCTAAGCGCCACTGTGTTGGAGTTCTCCCCGGAGAATGAGAGGGTCACCTCTCTGCAGCTGCGAATCGCTGAGAGGAAGTCTCTGACTGTCATTTGTGCTTACGCACCAAACGGCAGCTCAGAGTACCCAGCCTTCTTGGAGTCTCTGGCTGACGTCCTGTAAAGGGCGCTGACTGGCTCCAGCTCGGCTCTGACTGGTTGCCAGTCTGTGAAATCCTGTAGATGCCACTAGGAGCACTGGAGGAACATGATTTTTTCAGATTACCTGTCTCATGCACTACTATATAGTGAAATCACTTTTTTTAATCATACCCACTGTAGCTTCAATTATTTTTATTTTATTTTAAAGTAAAGTTGTGTTTCATCAAATTTCCACCAACTAACCGACACCGAAAATATCCTGGCTAATTCCTAGTAATTCCAGTATAGTAGTCCTGGTTGGTTCCTGGTCCTCTGTTATGTGCACGGCACTTAATGGGAACATTGCCAGCAGCAAATATTCAATATCATTTGTGCTCCCAATCATCTCATCATCGACCCCAACGTCCTCTTGTTGTGTCAGATGTGACCTGCAGAGGGCGCTGTAGGAGCTGCTGCACAACCGTCTAGTCAGAGTATGAAGTTCCCTCCCATAGCTAAATAAGAAAAGATATACATACAATATATAATAAACGGTCTCATTGCCTGAGATCACAGGCTCTCCCTCCTGTGTGCAGGCTTTGCTGTCACTATTGTTTAACCCCCACCCTTGTTACAGTATACTGAGTTAGTAGAGACAAGATGGATGTTAAATCATAGTAAATGAATTAAAAAGGGGGAAACCCTTTCTATACAGACCCCGATATCAAAGTGCCTTGCCCAAGAGCTCCAGGAATCTGCCTTTAGAAAGATGTTGGAAACAGACGCTCTGTTCTCTTCACTGCATTTGTACTTCCATTATCTTATCTACCATGATCTCTTCCATCAGCCCCCTGCCTCAGGCCTACCTCAGGGCTCCACACCAACTCTTTCATTTAGGTGCACCCACATTTTTTCACCGCTCCTTTTTGCAGCAGTAATACATGTTAAGTGTTTTTGACACATTATGTAAATGATTGAAAACAGGATTAAAGGTACAGATAAAAGTTTTTTTGTTTGTCTTTGAGTCAGATGAGGCCATCCCCGTCCCCGAGCGTCTCAGTAGAGATGTTACGTGCTGTGCTGCCGAGGCTTCGGAGCGCGCCTCAAGTAATCAGGTAAGTTTTCGGTGAAGCGCGTATCGAGCAAGCCCCCAGGGAGAACGCCGGTCGTTGATGCCAATTTTGGTAGTGGCCAAACAGCGGTACTGCAACGTCCGTGTCCGTCACGTGATGCCATCGGGCCCAAAAAGACTTTCCCTTACATTAGGAAAGAGGCGTCTATCACTCAGCCGCACTTTTAGGTGAATCAACTTCCCAGTACAAACACTCTGACAGCCCTTATTTAAATCATTGGGTCCTAAAAGTTGTAAAATGCACTAAAAGCTGAATCCAGAGTTATGCCAGTTTTTCATCACCAAAATGTAGCGTAACTTTGTAACGTTCTTTCCGACAAGCTAGCATGACATGGTTGGTACCAATGGATTCCTTAGGGGTTTTCTAGTTTCATATGATGCCAGTTTACATCAACGTAACAGAATATTGATTCATATTTGATCAGCGCTGCCTAGTTTGACCGTTTGGTTGGAGTTTGCGAGTGACTGACAGCTGGCTCTCATAGACAGCAGATGGACAGCAGATCAGCTCTGACTGCTTGTTTTCCTCCGGTCTGTGAAATCTTGCAGGTGCCGTCAGGAGCACCGGAGGACACAGAGGCACATCATTATTTTCAGGTCACCTGTTCAGGTTATCATTTTTGCTCCGATCTTGCCTACTTCAGCTTTAAGGGGTTAAGGTACCTCGTCATGGCCCAAAGAGAGACATTCTGATCACGTCTTGCACGCTGCCCACTTTCTGCCAGGGCGACTCCTCCACTTTCACCTGCGAGTCTAAATTTAGGCCAGCCGCTGAGCTCCGGCTGTTATGATGGGTGATGTAACAGTAGCATAGGTTGCATCTGCTACAGAGGTTACAAGCAACTGAAACCTAGTGAGGCAAAAGGTTAAGGCTTCAGGGTCCTCCCACAATGAACATGTACGTATGTATGTGTGAGCGCTTGAAAAAAGAAACCGTTTTAAGAGGTAAAGGTTGGTTTTATGAACACAGTCAAGATAATGGCATGTATTAGTCACTAATCGGTGATAAATCACAGCGGCGACACAAAACACACCATCTTTGTCTCAGCCGGAGACATTTGTGTGAAAGCGTTGACGATTCCTCCGTAAATGTCACCAGACGTCTGTCGCTTCCTTCAGCAGCTCCACGGTCACAGCAGAACCACAGCAGGCATTAAGATTGCATTTGTCTCTCAAACACTATAAATAGAACATATAAATTTATGATTACGCTCACAGTTGCCAACTCCAGACTCCAGCAGCAACATCTGCTCCGTGTGGCAGCACTGTGCTGCGGTTCATCCAATTTTGGAAAGCCAGTATTGACAGTGAATTTTCATTTCTGAAGAAACACCTGTGCTAATGTACAATACAACTGATTATGACAAGGTTGTAGTGCAGGTTTGGATGTGCTGCAGTAGTTACAACACACCAGGACTCACAAGAATGTCTTTTATCTTATGTTATTCATTATCTGGTCTGAACAGTTCCATCATGGACTGAATTTGTTCAAGCGCTGTCAATCGGTTAAAATATTTAATCGCGATTAATCACGATTGTCCATAGTTAATTGTGATTAATCGCACATATTTAATCTGTTTAAAATGTACCACAGATCAATGACAGATATTGTCCAGAAACCCTCACAGGTTCTGCATTTAACATAAAACAATCTGCTCCAATCAGAACAGGTCAAACTGCAGCCCAACAGCAACAGCAGCTGTCAGTGTGTCAGTGAGCTGACTGGACTATGACTGACCCAAACTGCATGTGATGATCATAAAGTGGGCATGTCTGTAAAGGGGAGACTCGTGGTACCCAGAGAACCCATTCACATTCACTGATCTGGAGGTCAGAGGTCAAGGGACCCCTTTGAAAATGGCCATGACAGTTTTTCACCAAAGTTTAGCATAAGTTTGGAGCGTTATTTAGCCTCCTTCACGACCAGCTAGTGTGAGATGGCTGGTACCGATGGATTCCTTTAGGTTTCCTAGTTTTATATGATGCCAGTATCTTCCCTCTAGTTTGATGGCGTTAAAACAAATTTGCATTAACGCGCGTTTATCGGTTTAACTTTGACAGCACTAATTTGTTCACTTAACACTGAGCCTCAGATAAGAAGCCGTCTTCTGAAAAGCAAATGAAATCAGAAACACGAGTCAGTTTGTAATGTTTAATTTAGATTGTTTAATGTTAATTCCATGCTGTGTTTCAGTAAGAACAATACAGATTCCCTGCCTGTGGCTCCAGTCAGATATCCAGTAGTACAAATCAGCTCCAAGTTACACATAATGAAGCAAAACAAGAAGAGAAACAAAGGAAAACAGCGAAGAAAGGAAACCTCCGAAACCAAGAGGAGCTTTAGTAAAAAGTAGGGGGAGAAGCAGCAGAAGAGAATATGATTTAACTCATGCAAGCACCGACAATCCTTTCCATTTTAGGGCTCTCTGTGGAGGAGCGGGGGCCAAATTGAGACTTGTCTTTTACACAAGTGTGAAATCTCCCAAGTTGTTTTTTTTTTTTTTTTTTTTTTCTGTTTTTTAAATTACAACCACCACCTAGCTATAAGTCAACCTTCAGAGATTCAGCATGTGTGCACAGTTACAGTATTTCAGCACAAATACAGTCCAAGGACAACTACAAAAACATGACAACAGAATCACTATGGTGTAAAAGTTAAGCACTTCTTTGCTCCACGTGGATATCGCGAATTTTGCCAACGTCCTCTGAAAACCTAAGTTAACACAAAGGGCACTTGTAGTTTTTCCAAATTGCCCATGTAAAGGTAAAATGATTCGCATGACGTTTCACTAAAAACAGAGATAAAATAGCTCCCATAACTAATAGTCAACATTATCAGTAATAAAAGTTAATTTCTTTAATTACATTAAGAAAAAAAATTCTCAATACATCCAGCAACTGATAAAAATATTGAGGAAAAAGCAAAAAAACAAAACAAAAATACAATAATGAAAACAAAGATAACATTTCAGAACCGCTTGTACCAGGACAAAAAACACAAAAACAACCCAGGGACTCTCTTTATCTTTGTCTTTCTAACATTGTATTTCCTGTCTCAATTAAGTGCTATTTACTTGAATGATGTAAGGGCTAATATAAAAATAAAAAAGAAGAGAAAGAGAAAAATAAACTTGTTAACTCCTTGGCCCTGCTGGGTCACGAAGCTGCAGAGGTGGAAGAAAGGAAAGGGAAGGGAGAGGAGGAAGAGGAAGGGGACTGGCAGAAAGGGAAGAAGAGTTGGAGGGAGAAGGGGGGTGGGGTTGGAGCAGGCTGCAGGTGGAGGGACGAGGAGTGTGAGGAGGTGGGGGGTGGGGGGGTCTCAAGTTGTTGGCTGCTGGTGGCGTCGTCTCACTAGTCATCACCCTCAACATCTTGCACTTGTTGCTCTTGTCCGGTTGTCTCGTCACCTGGTCAAGAGAAAAGATACGGTCAGTGTTCTTTCAAAGTGTCTCCAGGACTGCGGAGGACAAACCTTGGGCCATTATTCTCTATTTTTATAAATAACAAAATACTGGAATTAATATCAAAAAGCAGGTGAAAGAGAAAGTAAATAATAATAAAAGGGCTTGACCCAATTCAGCCCCTCATTTCTGTTTTTCCCCATTCGGTCTTCAATTTCTATCAGAGCTGCATTCCTGATCCATCTCCGCTGTGAGAGGATCTCCTTTACTGTGACTGGTGAACTGGTGGAACGAGTATCCAGAGCCTTCATTTGAGTAAAAGTAGCAATACAACAGTACAAAGTACTCCTTAAGGAAAAGTCCTGCATTTAAAAAGGATGCTTAAGCAAAAGTAGTATCAAATGTACTTTAATAGTAGGGCTGTCAAAGTCAACGGGATACTAACGCGTCACGCAAATTTGTTTCAACGCCACCAATTTCTTTAACACGACTTTTAGGTTTGTAGCGGCTCAGTTTTAAAGCTGGAGTGAAGATACTGGCATCATATGAAACTAGAAAACCTAAAGAGTTATTAGGAATATCCATCGGTACCTAGCATGTCATACCAGCTTGTCGTGAAGGAGACCAAAAACTGTGCAAAACTTTGGTGAGGAAAAACTGGCATGGCCATTTTCAAAGGGGTCCCTTGACCTCTGACCTCAGGCTGTGTTATATTTGTCATTGCTTTGTGTTAATTGATTTCAAATAAATATATACATACAATTGCATAAAGCAGCATATTTGCCCACTCCCATGTTGCTAAGAGAATTAAATACTAGACAAATCTCCCTTTAAGGTACATTTCGAAGAGAAAAAAGTGTGATTTATTTGTGATTAATCCTGATTATGTATGAACAATCATGCGATTAATTGTGATTTAGTATTTTTAAAATCGACTGACAGCCCTAATTTTAATATTTAAAATGATCAGAAGTGAAAGCACCCGTTATGCATGTGTGATGGTCAGCTGTATCTTGCAACAGGTGGGCTGTTCAGGGAGCTGTCCACTTGTGATCAGATCACTGAGAACGCATTAATACCAGGTCTGAACAGGGCCCACGTTCACAGGGATTCTTGATAGCTAATCTGAGTTAGACTTAAGTTAACATCGCGTGAAAACACACACACTATCACGATGGAGAAACCCTATTTGAACTGGCTGTGGTGCAGCCTCTTGCAGAGTTAATACAGTCAGTTAATACAGAATCCAACCGAATGAGTGAGTGACAAAGCAACAGGTGAGTGGGTTGAATTATTAAACCATGACACACAGCAAGGCTTGGGTGGGCAACACTTACAAAGTACAGTTAACATGGGAAATGAACAGTCAGGTTAGTTTCCTTTAGGTCTCTAGAGCCGAGGGAATGAGGAAAAACACAAAAAGAGTAATAAGAGTAGTAAGAATGACGAGTCAGGTGCCGGTGAACGGCCTGCAACACAGCCAATGCAAACTGTGAAGGAATAGAAAGTGAAAAACGAAGCTGAAAGGTCGAGTGGTTTGACATTGAAGTAAAATCCCAGGTTTTGGGACTTTCCAGTGTAACCAGCTGTAGCTCAGTGTTTATTCAGTGAGAAACAGTGACGGTTGTCTTTTTGCTGTTCATAAGAAGACCGAGTGCAGTGAGACTTTCTACATAACTTCAGGTAGCTTGGCAGTTGTCGAGCGCAAACATTACAACTCAAAATCAGGACCTCCAGTATTCAGAGCTGGGAAGCAGCTCGTCCTGTCGGTCTGCAAAGCAAACGTTAGCTCAAGCAGCTTAAGTGCAGAGCTGTCAACAGCAGCGCTAGGGGCCCAGTCCAGGGTACGAGCTTAAACCGGTTGAACCGGCATTTGTCATTATGACAAATTATGCTTCTCTTACTGTATACCAACACAATACGCAAACAAGTGGATGGCACTTAAACACGGCCTTGGCCTTTTCACACAGCAGTAATGTGAGCATCAAAGCTTGGCATTCGACACGTTTCCTTCATCTGCTCTCATTCGGAGACCCTTGGACCCCCTACTTCCAACGCCCTTCTGATCCAAGATGGTGGAGATGGCCTTATCAGACTCAAAAAACACTGCACCTTTATTCCTGTTTACAATCCTTTACATAATGTGTTGAGAAATTACCACCGTGCATGGGAACAGAGGCGATGCTAAAAATGTATTATTGTGGTGCCAAAAGGCTGGGTGAATGTAAAAGTTAGATGCACCAGCACAACCAATGTAAAAGGTTAGTCTGGAGCCCTGCCTAACAAGCAACTCTATTTCTCCATCTGTAGGTTAGTAGTTTATTCTGTGTGTAGTTTAATCTACGGCAATTTAAAACAGTATTGGTCAGGGAAATTGGTTAGATATTTTCCTCAAATTCTTCAGTCTGGAATCAAATGCTTCAAGGTGGAAAAGCAGGTGATCTTTGTTAGGTAGGATGGTTATGACTTCAGCTCAGCCACGTAGACACCAGTAAGACAGAACAGAACTTCTGTAACAGACCAACTTCGAACCCGGGCATGCACACTGAGCAGCAGGATCCAGGTCCTGAAAGCTTAAGCTGATACAAAGGCTGGCTTAACTTTTCACCGTCTCTGACCTTCAATGACTTGAATGATGAGATTTCCTCGTTGCAAGTATTGTCAAACATACATCTATATATCAGGCAAAATCACATTGCCTCCACTTGGATCGCTGTCGGACAGGAGCAGATCCTCGGTGGCCATCGTAGCTGAATGAATAGACGACGCAAAAAAAGGAGAAAAAAAGCTGCGCAGCATTCAGATGTTGATTTTAGAATTCAAATGTCAATGTTATGAATGAAACTTTGAAGCTTCAGACTATTCGGTACAGCCCTAGAAATTGGAATTACGTAGCCCAAGAAAACCACACCCAATTCCAATTACTTACGGCTGTCAGCTTTGTGTATTGGACCCCAGTACAATTGGATGTGTATAGAACCAGATTAGAAACCAAACCTGCGGACACAGTGGCAACGGACGCAACATGACAATTTGGATTTCCTATTTGGCTGATTGCTGTGGTTACTACCAGCTGTGACAGATGTGGCTGGTATTGTTTTCACCTTGTGAGTCATCACAGCAAAATGTGAAACGGTCAAAAAACCTAAATGTTATCCTTTTACTTTGTTATTGTCATCTATAGTGGTTATTTGCATAAAAACAGAATTCAAATGATTAGGAAATAAATGATTGTATTTTTATTTAAATATTGGCATTCTAAATTATGTATTATAATCTGCTTAGAGCTAGTGTTATGAAGTTAAACAGGTCATTATTCTCTCTCTAATAACCATCTTTTCTTGCTGTGAAAACATCTCCTTTAAACTGGATTTATTCAAGTTTCTCGCCAAAAACTGCATTTTACAAAATTACATTTGAACGCATCATGACAGCTTTATAATTTACCATCACCTAATACTCATTTGTACTGAGTAGAGCTTGAACGCACCATAATAATGGAACCTCAGTGATCACTATGAGCAGCATCCTGGGAGTGAATTACAATACGAGTGTCTGATTAAGCTAGTTGTTCCAAATGTTTTAAGGTTGCTCCTCCACGACTTATTTTGGACTTAGAGTTGTGACAAATTGCAGCTTTAGGTCGTCTTCATTCACACTGAAGAACTTCCACACCGATGACGTGTGTGTGTGTGCGCTACGGACTGTGCTGCTGTGTGTGCCAACATAAAGCCATCATGTGGCGGCCGCACGTGTGTGAGATCGGCAAAACAAAATCAGATATAGGAGACTGCTGAAAACCGTCCAGCTTCGTTCAGCTGCTGACTGACGGTGCATCTCTAGCTGTTAGTTTAGGAAGCGCTTGATTTATGCAGCAGTTTTCTATGAGCGGAGCGCTCATTTTAAAACGTCAATATCGCAGTCGATCATGTTCATTTAATGGTGGGAAGCCAAAATCTTGATTGCAACTAATATTCGATTAATTGTGCACCCCTAATGTCTTAAAAAGCTACAATCAGCAATTCAATGTAAAGCTTACTTTGCCATGTAAAAATGGAAGGGCAGTGTTTTCAGTGTGTTTTGCGCTGTCAATGACTGGACAACATTACATCTATCAAGCTGCTCACAGTATCAACACACGTTATAAATTCAGTGTAGAAAGGTTTTTAGGCAGGTAAGAGGAGATGAGTGAGTTGGTTCATCAGTGTATCAGCATCTAGTCCTGGAAGAAAAGGTTCTGCAGTGACAAACAGGTAGATTGCAAACACAGCGCAATGCCCTAGATTAGTATTATGAATGGGGGCACCATGAGATGAGGCTCTTACCGTCTCCCTGCATATCTGAAGTCCATAGTGTCAGGTTGTCACGTAACAACTGCATGATAAGTGTGGAGTCCTTGTAGCTGTCTTCATTCAGTGTGTCCAGTTCTGCGATGGCGTCATCAAACGCAGCCTTTGCCAACCTGAGCAAAACACACTTGTGTTGGAATCACTTCATACTTTAACTGCATCAGAACATGTACTCACACATAACATTTTACTGGTTGTTTCTCAAGCTGCCATGGTATCCGTCTGTGTCATATGTATATGTGAACACAAAAGCTACACAGGAATGGCTTAAACGCAACAATGTTAAATGTGGCCAAGTCGAAGTCTAGCTCTCAATCCAATTCAGAATAGGCAGGAGTTGGAACTTGCCGTTCAATCACTATTACCATGCAACCTGGCGGAGTTAAGGCCCTGACACATCAGACCGACGGTCGACCGTCGGACAGTTTGGCGCCAACTGTCGGCCTACTTTTTGCGGTGTGTCCCTCATCTTCGGCTCTAGTCTGCCCGTGTCTAAGGTTAGCCCATCGGTGAGAGAAATCACTCCGATTGGCTGTTCAGCTTATAGGAATTAGTGCACGAGAAGAGAAACGGAAGTGAGAAAAGCCAATGAGTAAAGTCAAGAGCGCACACACAAAAAGGCTCTTCTCATTTTTCATCTTCATCTCATCTGATCGTTCCAACAGACAGATATTTGCACAACAACACGGCCATCTGGAATGAAGCTAAGTGGTGAGTGAGAGTGGTGTGAAAACGGTCGGCAAAACACCGCCTTGTTTCATGTTAAGTATCATAACAACGGCTTGTATATCTGCAGTCCTCGGTCTTCTGGTTCCCTTTTTGAATGACGAATACAGGCTACCGCCACCTGCTGGTGTGGAGAGTTATTTCCTCTCATGCAGGCGCAGAACGTACATGCTAACTGGCTGTCAGTTGTAGTCTTTGCGGTGTGTTCAAATGCAACTTTTTGGCTGAGAGAAAGGCGACATAAGGCAACGCAACAGTCGTCCTTCATCACCGCTAGTTCTTTGATGACGGTTTGGTGTGTCCTGACCATTATAGCAATGAAAAATTGCAGTGTACAAAGGTGCCACGCCTAAATACTGAGGTGGGTGAATATTATTAACCATTTTGTGTTACAGACTTAATTTAGATCAATCTGTAGAGGTTTGTTTTATTTAGTTCAATAAATGTAAATTTGTAGTAGAATGGAGTAGTTACGGATGGCAACCGGGAAAGGTTAGTGAAGGTGGACTAAAAACAAAAGATCTTCAAGTTCTTCATCGACTCAGAGCTCCTCCACTTTGAATCTTTAACAAAAACAACAACAACTTCCGATCATATTCTGGAAGGTGCTATGTACATAAACGATTATACTCTGCTTTACCTGTGTTGATGAAACTAAAGACAAACAGAAAAAAAGTACTGCAGAAACAGTAACCTGCAAGCGCGGTCAGGAGAGTTTAGGATCTCATAGTAGAAGACGGAGAAGTTGAGGGCAAGGCCGAGGCGGATGGGATGCGTGGGTTGCAGCTCCGACATGGCTATATCGGTGGCAGATTTGTAGGCCACCAGGCTGTTCTCTGCTGCCGCTTTTCTTTCGTTGCCAGTGGCAAACTCTGCCAGGTACCTGTGGTAGTCACCCTTCCTGCAATTTGGGGGAAAAAAACAAATGGCCACAAAATTAGCTTTCACAATTCTGGTGTTTCCTTTGGATGGAAATCTTACATGTATGATACAATTACAAGTTCATTGTTCTGCTGTTTATGGTCTTGATGGAGCTAGCTGTGCAACTCATTACACATTACCCCTTCACATTAGGGGTGTCACAATGCCAGAAATGTAGCAGTCAATACCTGAAGTCCAAGATCCTCGATACTAATTCGATTCCACGGCAAAAACAAAAGTAAAACAATAAATCCCATGTACTTCAACATATACTCCATTATTACCGTTTGCATACTGGTTTTTGTTAGGAAGACAAACAGGTCCTGCGACCTGAGCGATTCATTTGCAATTAACTATGGACAATCATGCAATTAATCATGATTTGAATATTCAAATATATATAAATATATATATTATATACACTGCAAGATATTCCTAAAGTGTCCCATTTGTGAACCTCCCTGATATGGCCATGGTTTCCACAGATACTTTGTCAAATTTCCTGACCTTTGCTGTCTCGAATTTGCCAGTCAATATTCCATTTTTAACCTTATGAATATGTCAAATAATGCTCAAGCACAAAAACATACTCATCGTTCAGTGCAAGGACCGGAGACGGTTCATCTGTTCCTCTACTAATTTACATTCAGACCCCAAAGCACTTACATTTTGTGGTAGAAGACCCTAGACTCTCCTATGCCAGCAGAGGGGATTAGGTGCTTGTCCAGTGCAGTCAGAATGTCTTCACAGATCGACTTCAGCTCCGTCTCAACCTGCCACCAAACAAACAAACCAAATAAATATGATATTTCAATCAGAAAAAACATTTTGATTATTTTCCACTGAAGCCCTCCCCCAAGTCCAAATTATACTTTCCGCCTCTGTGTAGGTTCCAAGGTCCATGTAAAGGAAATTTAGTCATTTGCACATGTTTATGAGGACCAAACGTATGACTGCGTATGTGCCGACAAACATTTGTGACACCCACTGTAGCTGCCCGTGTCCTTTTTGGGACTATATCTGCCCTTTTAAACCCCGTGCTATCAACCTGTAACAATTGTGTCCCCCAAGGGAGTTTGAGAACGACAAAAGAAATGAAGGTACAACAACAGGATTACCCATCTCTGAATCCCATTAGATCATTGACTACAGCCCAACTGCCTCTCCCATCTCTCTGACACACTCTGGCCCCTCCCAGATTAATAGCCAGCTCTTATTACCCTTCATAAAGGCAAGAGAGAGTGGGGGCTTTGCCAACTATGACTCAGATGCAGTCTGTCCAGTAGCTGCTCATAGTGTGTATTATTAATATGAGCTAGTGATCTCACATTAGCACAGCAAATCTGAGATTCTTTGAAACATATTTGGGACAATGGGACATGGTGAATCCATGTACGTGCTCCTGACTCACACTGTCTAAATACAAATGCTAAGCTTGTTTGCTTACCTTTTGCCTGTATTCCTGGATCATCTTTGCTTTCTGTTCCCCGTCCTTGTCCCCGCACTTGTTATCCCTCCCTTCGATACTGCTGATTATCCTCCAGGAGGCTCTCCGAGCTCCAATCACATTCTTGTAGGCCACCGATAATAGGTTCCTCTCCTCCACTGTGAGCTCCACGTCCATGCCTGCCACGTCCTTCATAGAGTTCACCATCTCTGTTGAGGAGACACACGTAACACTCCTTTAAGAACTTCTCATCAACCTTACATCTTGAGAGTGACTACACCTAACAACTAGCTGTTGCCATCTTCTCATCATGTTGTCTGACTAATGTGTCTAAAAATGTGAGATTTGATGTCTGATCTCTTAAATCTATAGCATCAATTCCATTATTATGCTGTGACATAACACCTCAAACCAGCAAACAGAGATTCAGATGTATTCGGGTAACTACCAATATTATGCCGTTTCCACATAATTTTAAATATTTTAATTTGAAAATATGCATTACAGAACTGAAGGCAAATAAATGAGCTTTACAAATCCATGAGTTTTTGGTTGGGAAAAACTTGCTTTATAGATGAAGTGTTCAAGCTTACAGAATTTGCAAGTCAGGTTTAATCGTTAAAGGACAGAGGGTGCTAAGAGTACATGTTAAGGCGGCTTCTTTACCAGCATCAAACCTCCATCTATTCTCTGGCAACAATCAAAAACACATACACATGGCCCGTTGCTAAGGAGGGGCATTGACGCTGTCGCCCGCCCATGGCCCACACTTCAACCTCCAAGAAATGAATTTTCAAGTAAAACGAAACAACTTGACTGATTAACAACGGCTGCATCCACAGCAATGTGTGAAAATGTATTGTGAGAAAGTTTTTATTAACAAGTGTTGATTGATGCACAATGTACGGTAAGTAAGGCACAGCTGGTCCAGAGGACATTCCACACAAAGTGTCGCCCTCAAACACACACAGCCGCGGGAAGGAAAGGGTTCTGCAGCAACGCCCCACCCTCAGGTAGCTAAGGTATATTATGTTTCATTGTTTTCTTCCCAGGCACGTCACGCCCTACCTCTACTGCTATCTGTCATCTGTGATATCTTTTGTTTTAATTATTGCATGCTTTTCAGATGGTTTCCTATAATACGCTGTGCAGTGTCCTGTAGGCCTATTGATCTGCTGTGGCAGAAAGGTTTGGACCGGATACAGACAGCCTCCCTAGCATGAACAAAATATAAATCAAATGCAGCTTAACCATCGGCAGCACTTAAAATATGTGCGTTTGTCCTGAGTGACAGCTCTGAGCTGTCAGAGTAGTTATACTGGTTCTCTTTTTTTTTTTGTTAAGTGTTTCCTTTTGTACATGTTATGTACTTGTAAGTTGTCTTTGGAACAGAGAAATCAAGGGCCTAGCTTCTCTTGTAGTGGATTTGTGGTAAATGCCCTTGAAAATGTGAGATGTCTTTATTATAAAAGACATAAAGCACAAAAAAATGTAGTTATACCGATGGCAAAAGCTCCTTACATGTCTAAATATTGCTGTATTCATACAGTCATATTGTTTCGCTGACCAGAGGTCAT
>CAKAOI010050642.1:11167-51002 GCA_916701655.1 Sebastiscus albofasciatus | reverse complement strand
AGAGACAAACAGTGCTTTTTCCTTAATGCTTCACCGTGTCTCGCAAACACATTGTTATAAACAAACAGAAATGTTCAAATGTGGACTGCATTCAAAATGCAACTGGCCATATGATAAGGAACATCTACATGTTCATGGATGCACATGCATTCACACAGATAAAATGAGATGAAGAGAGAAGAAATATGAACCAGGATCAATCAGGCAGCTTCTGTAAACCACAGAAATGTGCTCATGGGATTACAATGCCATGGGCTCTTACTAAGCAAGTCCCGGGGAGCTGAAAAACACAAAATAAATGATGTAATGTATCTAAGTGAGGAAAAACCAAACCATGATGTCATGTCTATGCATTTAGTAAATGCTCTGGTGTTTGTTATCAAAAATGTATTATGTACATAAAAAAAACCACTTTGTTTGAGGACACTTTTTGTTTATTTGTAATATTGTCTTTTTTCCCCAGAATAGATAGGCTATTGCAAAAATGGCACTACCATGCTGTGTCTCAATTTGAATACTTTCAAATTAAATTAACCCAATAATGGCTTATATCCAACTACAGTATAGTGGTACTTATTGGAAAACAATACAACAACAATACAATATTTAGACCCTTGACACAATTTTAAACGTAAACATTCTAAATGTGTCCCAGTTAATTTCCTGGTTGCAGTGTATGTGAATGTCACCAGCTGACAGGAAGTGCACATGGACCATGGATTGAACATTACAGCATGTAAACATGTTCTTGTAGTAACACAAAATACAAGTATGAACCTGAAAATTAGCATAATATAGGACCTTTAAATTTGTATAGTTTGGTATTTGCCATTTCAATCGCAACCGCTGCAGGTTCCTCGCCTACCATTTTCACAAGGTTGAAATAGGTTGGTGGCCCCTCCTCTTCCTCTACGTAGCAAAGATGGGGGCCGTTGTGGGTGAGAAGTGTCCAGCATTCCACACTCAAGGTTTTGAGCGTTTTGAGTACAACATCCGGGTACTATTTCTCAATGTGAACACACTTAAAATAGCAAGTGTAAATATGGAAGTATGCAAATTGAGACACAGCACTTTTGACTTCTGATTGCTTTTAACCCTACTCAGAGACGCCAATGGTCGGGTAGAAAACAACAACATGGAGCTGGTAGGGTGCCTATAGGTACAGTGTATGTTATATACTAATCTTCATATGCAGGAAGTGATGGGTGTGGAGTGATGGGTGTCAAAATGCCAGTTAATGTTCTCAAAGACAATTTTGATTTTGAGTAAAATATTTTATGCAGCAGTGTGTTGTTCCTGAACAATGTGCACTGTATTGTGGGACAATAATGTCCATCAATAGAATGCTCAAAAATCAAAAATACGTCAGTATGCATACACTCTTGGGTACATTTCTACTTAATTTGGTCATTTTTCCAGTGAGGATTTGCTAAGAATCAGTATGTATTTGGAACACAGCTTGGGTGTTGCCCAACAACACCTCAGCATTCTTTTTTTAACTTGTGTGCCCTCGTCGAGGTGGATTGTCATATGTGAAAACAAGATATTCAAGGACGTCTCTGTCAGTGATATATCTCTTTTTTTAAAGCTTTTTTTATACACTTTGTTTTTGCCAGCATTACTGGCATGGCTGTATTGAAGCAGGTGCCAAGATGCTTAGCCTTGTTCCAACTCTATTTGTGGTGGTCACCTTGTCCTGCCCTACACTCGCACCTTTTCCAAGGGTGGTTGCCGTGCGAGTGCATGTTTGTGTGTTTAAGTGTGTTTTTTTGCGTGTGTACCACCTGGGTTGTGTGTCATTGTCACAATTCAGCAATTCTATTTTTTCTGCCCTCAGCTCCCAAAGGAGTACTGTCACCCATACGCTAACACCCACCCATCCTCCTACCCACACACAAACATACACACACACACACAGACTAAGACACACACATGCACACTCACAAATGCTCGATCTCAGTCAAAATGTCATTGGAATTCAGACCATGCACTGTAGTTTGGGGTCATGACTTTCTGCTGTGTACATGGCCCAGAGCTATATAGCAGGGGAGAAAGTGCGCACTCTCTCTGTGATCTCTCTCTCTTTTTCTGTCTGTCTGTCTGTCAGTGCCCCCCCCCCCTCTCTGTCAAACACACACACACACACACACAGCTGCTGAATGATGTTTGATGATATTCTGATCTTTTCGCTCCCAGCATCAGACCAAAGAGAAACGGTCCAAACTTTTGTCTCAACGTCTCACCTCTCCAAGCAGAGAATTACACCTGCCTCTTTCCTCATTTTCATCTCTCTTACTTGCCGTCTTTCTTTCGGGTCATGGCAAATGTGAGTCACAGGTGCGAGTGAGTGAACTATTTCATACCAAACAGACATTTTGAAATGAGAGTCGCAAGCAACGTTTTGGAAGAGCAATTGCTTTGAGGAGAATGTTCACTTCAAAAGTCTGATACCACATGAGGCTGGTCTCCCACACCGTTCGTAGAAGTACCCAAGAAAAGTAATGCACTGTAATTCATACATAGGCTATCCCATGAAATAAATATGTATGTAATCCACATAATCGTGAACCAGGAAGTATAAAGAGCGACAAAGATGGGTGGGTCAAAAACCACAGGACTTTTGTCCAGGAGACCGGTGTTAGTATCCCGTGTGAAACCAGAAAGCCGATTTATTTCTCACATCATTTCCATACTTAAGTAATGCTACCACTTCCGGAGTTATTTTAAGACAAACCACAATCGTTTCCTATACTTAACTAAGTAGTTTTGCTGTCTAAACCTAACCAAGTCGATCTTTTCCTAAACCAAAGTCGTTTTGTTGCCTAAACCTAACCATTCGATTTTTTCTTAAACCTAAGTAAATTTGTTGCCTAAACCTAACCAAGTCGATCTTTTCCTAAACCTAACCAAGTCGATCTCTTCCTAAACCTAACCAAGTCGATCTTTTCCTAAACCTAACTAAGTTTTGTTGCAGTTGTTTGTAGACTGGAGCGGAAATTGACACGCGTGTCACATGTTGCTGGACATTCGTAGGAAAACGCCTGAAAAATTTTGTAAGATATCATACGAACTGTTGTATGAGGATATGTTAACCAAATTAAGAGTGACAATAGAGCTTTCATTGCTATTGCATTTCAAGGATGGACTCCTCCTGCTATAGATTCTATGGGGGAAAAAAAATATGCAGGGAAACCATTTCTCTCCCTACCAGGCAGCACTGCTGTGCTTGAACAAATGTATTCTCCTCTTGCTTTGGTAAAACAAAGGACCAATGATAAACTTCTGTCTTTGCTGCAGACTCCTCCCCCCACCGCCTGATAGAGATGTCTATCACATCGGCCAGACGCAACCCCCTTTTTCTCCCCATCTCTCCTATATTTTCCAGCGTTTCTCCGTCTCTCTTCTCCATCTCTCTCTCTCTCGCTCTCTCTCATGCCTTTAATCTCCCAATTTCCATCTTTTTTTCTCTCCCTGTGGTGAACTTGAACAGACTCTTGCAGCATGTTCCCCCTCATTCAATTGTATTTCTGTAAAAACCCAAATCCTGTTGCCTCTCTCCTCTTTCTTTTCTCTCACCTCCTCATCCCGACACCCTCTCTGTCTTCATCCTTTTCGTCACCCTCTTTCTCACTCAGCCGAACCTCTCATCCTTCCTCCTCCTCCTCCTCCTCTTCCTCCTATACCCCTTCCCCCCCTCCTCCCCTCTCTGCCTGTATCTCACTCTGTCCTAGTTTCCACAGCCTGCGTTATGAATTATGTGCAACTAGCTTGCCTCATGAAAGAATCATCTTGGCCGATGAATAATAGATGTCGAGGAGAATAGAAGTGTAGGTTACAAACTGTGTTTACCCTCACTGCCTCATCTACTGCCTTATTAATTTCATCATAGTTAAACAACCGACTGACTGATGCATTTTTATCGAATGACACGCTAGTTGAAAGCAGGCAGTCAGTGTGGTCCCAAATCTGCCATAGATGGGAAGTACAAATATACTGGGTCACTGCTTCATACTGCTTTATTGATTTCATCATAGAAAAGACTATTTAGTTTCCAGCCTGTTAACACTGCAGTTTTAGAAAGTCAGTTGCATTGAAAAAAAGCATTATGTCAGACAAACCTGTCACTATCTTTGTTACTTTCATCACAATTATCAAATTAAAAACAATCATTAAATAGTCTTCCAAAATCAAAGTGTCTCAGATTTCTAGTCATGTTTGACACTCTTTGATGCTAGATCCACCATATTTGAAATATTGACTGAATGTGAACTACTAATTGTGCAGATGAGGCTCAGCAGGTTGTGCACTAACTGCAGGGCCACATGACGTGTCCTTGAGCAAGACCCTGAACCCCAACTTGCTCCCGACAGATAGGCCAACAACTTGCATGGTATAGCTTCCTGCAAATCGGTGTGTGAATAACTCAATGAGAGACAAACTGCAAAGCGCTTCTACTGAATGTGTCACCAAGTGGTTTGTTCTTCTTGATTACCTGCCAGTCATCCATCTTTTGAGCATGTATTCCCGCAATAGAAGATATTAAATCAACCATATGACAAAAGACTTCTACACCTCCTCATGGCTCTGTTTTCAGGCTTTAAAAACAATTTAGCCTGGAGATTTTGGCCAATCACAGGTCATTTCAGAGAGAGAGAGAGTGAGCCTATTGGCTGTTCATTCAATGGAGGCAGCTGTCAATCACTCGCAAACTCCAATCAAACGGTCAAACTAGGCAGCGCTGATCAAATATGAATCAATATTCTGTTACTGTAATGCCTATTTCTCGCCTCAAATATTTTCAGAAACATCTTGTAGTGTACTGTTTAGCTGTAAAATTGGAAAGTTTGCTCCGGTTGGTGGGCTTTGCTTGGTATTTCCTCAACTAACTTTCACTAACTTTCTCCTTTTATAGCTAGTAGCATCACACCCCTGTAACTTTGTTGAAATCATGATGGACTCCTGTTAACACATGTTGATGTGTAAAATCGGTGGAGTTCCCCTTTAATATCACAGGCCTGTTTTCCTTGACCTGACAGTTGTGAGAGCTGAACAGTTTTGTCTTTTCTTTATCTCCACTCCACTCCGAAACACTGGCAGCAAAAGACAAAAAAGGAACAAGATGCACTCTGAAAATTTAGCCAATGATGCACCTGTGCGGGTTGCAATGTTTCAATTTCAGCACAAAAATGCACACTTATCAAAACTGTATGTCTCCTGCGATAACACTCCAGCTGTCAAATTTGGGCAAGAGAGGGAAATATACAGTATGCTCAGCACAACTTAAGAGGTCAATAGCTGACTGTACTGGGATTAGATAACAAGCTAGCATGAAAGAGAAATGATTATGTGCATCAGTCATAAATTAGCGGTTATCCACAAAAGCACAGAAATATACTGAGAAAAAAAAAGACATCTGAGACAAATTGCATATGCAATTGACATTACTGTCTACAGCTGCTATTATATAATGATGCTCATTGTATTGAACGCACCTGTTATCAAGCTGAAAAGACGTAGTGGTGTCAGACATCATTTTTCCATCTTTTCTTAATGGCTCAATATATAGGTCATGCTATCATGCATTTGTCATACAGTACACGTTCAACATCCTCCGTCGAACATCTCGACGATTCTTATATTTGTTCACACAAACAGGACGAGGCTGTTATCGGAAGAAAAAATGTTTAAATGATGATGTATGTATCCTGTGTACACTCTGAGACCGGCTGGCAAGCAAAGCAAGGAGAAAGAGAGCCAGGGGTAGAGAGAGTTGTGTGGTAATTATAGATCAAGAGGATGGTAATTCTACTGACTCTCTATCCCTATAGGGTGGAGGGGGGGGGAAAGGGGGAGTGAGAGAGGAAGAGAGAGCAGAGAAGGAGAGAGAGAGAGAGAGAGAGAGAGAGAGAGAGAGAGAGAGAGAGGGGAAAGACTCAGGGGGAGAGAGGAAGAACGGGAAGCGTGAGAAGAGAGACTCAGGGAGGGAAAACGGAAAGGAAGGAGAAACAGAGAAGAAGAGGATCGGGAGGAGAAGAAGAGGGGGAAGTGAGTAGGAAGGGGAGAAACGAGAGGAAGAAGAGAGATACAGGAAGAGGAAGTGAGAGAATGGGGAAAGGAAAGATTTGAGCGAGGGAAAAGAGAGAGGATTTAAAATTCAAATAGTCATTTAGTGATATCTTCATCTAATACTGCTTTTTTTAAGACATTAACAAATTGGTCAGGATTAGCATTTACCATACCTCATCCCACAGAAAAACAATTAAAAAAACAAAAAGCATTTATATGACTGATGATTTCCTTTGCAACATATCCTCATATGACACTTCATATGATATCTTATGAAAAGTTATTCCTCATTTTTCATGCTTTTGCTTGAACATGTGACATATGTCCAGCAATTTCCATTCGTTACATGCATACAGTCTTTTTCAAAATAAACTTCCGTCTTCACCGGAATCAACTTGATTAGGTTTAGGCAACAAAACTACTTAGTTCGGTTTAGGAAAAGATTGTGGTTTGGGTTGAAATAACTCCAGAAGTGGCGTAACATATAAAAAATAAATCAACGTTGACCTCTGGTTTCACACAGGGTACGAACACCGGTCTCCTGGGTGAAAGTCCGGTGTTCTTTGACCCACCCAACCTGACCTCCTCTCAACACTGCGTTTTGTCGCTCTTTACATATACTTCCTGGTTCACGATTACATGGAATACGGCAATTACGTAGATTATGTACGAATTTTGTGGGATATATATGACTTTCACTGCATTACTTTTTACTTTCACAGCTACAGACTTAGTATGAGAACAGCCTGTTCTTTGCTGTGCCATACTAACTTTAAATTTTTTACCAATGTTGTACGAGGACATAACAAAGATGCATGGTGTACCAGATAGCTGCTGGTGCCTGGTGCAAAACGGTGGAGCTACAGAGGAAGTGATGCTTTATGTTTATAATGAACTGTGACAATGCAAACAGTATTGGTACCATTATACAGACGTTTTTTTAATGAATGATTGCAATGTGCAACCACCCGGAAGCACACACCTTATCTAAGTCTGTCAAAAGTGCAACAGACAGCAAATTCGTACCCCCTTACCAAGACGCCGCCCATTGTTCCAAGCAATAAAGTCATAAAGGGCTTTAATTCAGTGCCATCACCCAGCAGTATAGAATAAAGACTACACCATAAATGCTCCACATCACAGTAGGCGCCTTGGGTCAAACAGCTGGTAGCGTAATGTTCATGGAGGACCACTAGGCTGAGCGAGACTCACTGTCGAGCACCACTTCATTAAGCATGACTTCATGGTCTGTATCAGATCAGTTTCACTAACATGTGGCTTCTCCTGTTGGACTAATGAAGTCAGTCTTGTGCAGTCAAATGATGTGCACGCGCCAGTGATTTAAAAGAGTAAAAGAGTAGAAAGCACAATTGAAATCATTAATGGCAGAAAGCACTACAAAAGAGCATGCTGTGTCCTTCATGGCCACAGAACAAGTGATGGAAATGCAGTTTTTTTTAAAGATTAGCCTACTAGAAGTTTTATTGAAGTTCAACAATGAGACCAAGTCGGGCTCATGTGGCCTTTCACTCTGGAAGAGCCTCTCTTCTCCCCTTCTAACTTCTGATTCATCTCATTCATCCCATCACTGCGTGTGAGCCGGTTTTCTATAGCGCCTCTTCCCATTAATAAACTGACCCTTGTTCTCATTTTCTGTTTTGCTCATCTCATAGGCAAAGGAGAAATCTCAGACCCTCCTCTTGAGAGTGTCATATTCATGTTCCTCTCCTCTGGATGAATCTCTAGTTTTATCCTAAATGTCAAAATCATACTTTTATGTCTTTCGAGATGGTCACAACATCAGATTCAGTTATCATGGTGCCCTAAATTCCTGCCTAACTTTTCAGCATTACAACACCCTGAAGCCCAAACTTGTGTTTCTCCCCACCAAAACTGTATTAAGTTTTAGTATTTACAGATATTATTAAAACATGCTTGTATTTTTTAACACCCTTCCAGTTCCTGTTTTCATTCCTCTTTATTGAAATAGGTACTTTTTCCTATCCAGAATGTTTAAAACCACCAACTTCTGCAGAGCAGTGTGTGTTAGGACAAACATTTCAATGTGTCTAGAAAGAAACATGCAAAGCTCCCAAACTGAATTAATTTGCAGCTTGTGCAAGTCACCGTTTTGAGACAATGGTTCCATCATAGACAGATTGCCATATTCAAAGCCTTCAGCTTCCCTGTTTCCCTGATTTTCAGCAACAGGAGGCTCAGACACCTGCTGGTGCTGTCCAACCCAAGAAGTCGTGGGATAGAAATAGAAATATGTATATATATTCTGGGCTTTATGATCACATTCAACTTGTGCTTTTCTTTTTCCAAGAAAAATAAGAATGTATGAAGAACAAAAATAGAAGAAATAAATGGCCAGGCAAAGAGAGAGCACACAACAAAGAGAGTGGAGTGTCCATCATGACAGGTTTGAATGGGAGACAGAAAGATAGTAAAACAGAAACAGGGACAAGCTAAGGTAAGGACTGGAAGAAAGAGGAATGGAGAGTGACAGTGAGAGAGATGGAAAAAAGCAATAAGAGAGAAAGTGTTGATGCAGATGGAAAGAGAAAGAAGTAAAAGAGAGGCAAGAGAGGATAAAAGACAAAAAGACACCAAAAGCAATAGAGAGGCAGAAGAACACAGAGAGAGAATGAGTCTGCCTGCTCTCTTGTCTCTTTAAGCTGAGATATCTTAATATTGACACAACTATAGCTGCACACAGTACAGTCTCCTTGGCCGGAGTCAGGAGGATACAAGCGCAGCCTGCATCCACACTTAAAAGCTCCAACACCTCATTGATGTTTCCATCCCCCCCAAGGATCGACATCAGGACAAAGCTTTAAGTCCTGCTCTTCTTCAAACTGAATATCAAAACTTATTTCTTATGTGGTCTGAATATTAGATCAGCTATATGTTCTTTACCTCTCCTTCTTAGAGGCAACCAAAGTCACAGAAAGATGTGTGTCATGTTTTCATTCTTAACTTTCAGTTGCAAAAAATCTGACTTTCTACACTTCAGTGTTTGGAGAATGAACTGCAATGTTAAAAAGGGGGTGACGTGTTCTCAAGTTTAAACAAAGGATACTCAAGTATATTAAAGTATACCCAGTAGGGTAGTCATTAAAGCAGTCATATTTCTACAATAGAAACACTTTATTCTTCGTTCTGCAGGAATGCAATCAAATGTTTCCATATTCTCACGAGCCTTCGTCCCCATGGTGCAACTAAATAAATAAATGTGTTATTGTCAATCTATTTTGTGCAGACTTATTAGTATCGATCAAACAGTGCTACCAGCGGCTGATTTCCTTCACTTCCTCCCTACTCCCACCTCGCTTCTCCCCTTTGACTGGTCAGTGCATCACCTCTAATCCAATGGCTTCATTAAATGATAAAGAATGGCTTTAATGAGCACCTCTGTACATTCCTAGAGAGGTGAGAAAGAAAGAAAGAAAGAAAGAAAGAAAAGAAAAAAGAAAGAGGGATAAGGAAGGTATAATGATGGGGTCAAAGGGAGCAAAAATACGAGAGTGACAGCTTTTATGAGATAGCAAACGGAAGCAACATTTAACGGTATACAAGTCATATTCCACTCATCCAAATATATGTTCACCATTAATTAAACAGATGGCTATTAATACTTTCTAAGGACAGAAATGTTCAGTATCAGATTAAGTTGTACGTATGGTCATAAAACTGTCCCCGTTCTCAACGCCGCCGGTTTAATTTGCGTCCGAGCGTCGAGCTCATAAAGGTCTGCCGACGTCAATCCACGCTTCACGTCCCCCTAGCCAGACCATGAAATACCCCAATAGTCTGGATCTAAAGTGATAACACACTCATTAATATAAATCCAATTCTCATTGTCAATACTAATTAGTAAAGTTTGACAGAAGTGTTACGGGGCTTCAAACTTAAGGCAATAAGGGAAAGCATTCCTGTGGTTCAAAGGGTCCTAAGTCTGATGAACTGGAAATGTTGCCAAAGTATATATACAGTACCTTTATACTATATACCATATATATATATAGTATACAGTATATCTGTATTTTATACTACTGCATACTCAAAGGTCTTTTGACAGAGCTAACACTCCAATGTGCACTCCCCAAGAGTCGGAAGAAGAAAAAAGATTGGAAACCATACACAGCTGTATTGAATAAAATTGAAACCTATCTGTTATGTAAGACAGATGTGAGATGGAGAACTGACTGTGTAGACTAACTGGTGAAGTGGATTATGATCCAAAACCCTCTAATAACCAGAGTAAGGGGACACACAAGTGGCACTGGCAGGAGGACAAAAAAAAAGAATAATAAAAACGATGTGGGAAGCCAGTGAGGGATCATGTCCTCATTACTCCACTGGGCTTGTGACTAGAGGTATGTGGGACTACAGTGGGCACACGGCTGTCTCCTCAGGCTAATAGTAGGTTTAGCAGCCCATATATGGAGCCCATATGTGGAGCATTTGGTAAATTGAGAGGAAATTGAACCTGGTGGCCCTTGAGTTGTTGTGGGAGTTGTGATATTATTGCCGAGAAACCTCTCGGAGCTCTCTCCGGGCTCCTTAGAAATTTATGAAGGACATCAGAGGCAGTTCCATTCCTGACAATAAACCAAGTGAGTGACAACAGGAAAGAGCTCGAGGCAAACACATCTGGTAACACTCGGAGATTATTCTCAGTAGTCCAGTTCTGGCGTGGATTGGTCCAAGGAGGCAGTTCAGCTTTGGCTTGAAGAGTCGAAAGTGGACATGGCGTAAGTGGGCATTTACAGGGAAATTTGGGAGGGAGATGTTTGGGGAATTTGTTGCAAGGAAATGGAAATAAACATGTCATCTGCATAAAACACAAACTTAATTAGAGAATGACATAAAACCAAGTGTATTACGTGTAGTTCACCAGCTATTCAACCTGGTGGCCCTTCTGTTCTATTGTCCTATGTACAGTGATTTGAGGAACCATCTGTTTGAAAAAGTTCAATTGCCAAACCCAGATCTGTTTTGGTTGTCTAAAAGTTGTATGTTGAGTTTGCTCTTTAATGAGGATAATTTTACCTTGGCAAAAGATTTATAGAAAATGCATGGAAACTAAGACAAAAAACACTGTATGCATCATAATAACAGCTTTTTGTTAGGGAAATTGAATGTTCTGACATTTTCTAATTTTCTTTTTTTTCTTTGAATTTGTGGAACTGTATTTTATGGCTGGTCAAGTGGACATCTTGGTTGTTTGTTGTTGTTGTCCAGTGTCACCACATGGTGCAGGACACTCAAATAAACAAATCAATCAATCAAAAAAATATTCAAAAATATGTGTTACATTTTCTTTGAGCTTCAAGTCTGTCACATCCCTTCAGTTTTTTTTGTACAAATGCTTTAAGCACAACCCAATTATTTTGCCAAGCTTGGTTTTAGAAAACCAAGCTACAAAATAATTTGGATTCAAGGATCAGCTTTTGTTGCTTGATCATATCAGTTTTCCTCTTTGGAAAACTCTAAATTCTTATGTTGTTTTTCCTTTTAGATTCGAACTGCCCAATTAATGGTGAAGGGATGGCCATCATTGACACGCTCAATAGCTGCAATATATGTGTGAATGCACTGTGTGCCCTCTCGTCGCTCTGATCCTCTGCTGCTCTGAGATGCCCACTTAGAGCCTTTCAGCCCGAAGGACCTTCACATGAAGTTTGTTGCTGTCAGTTGATGCACCAACAAACAAGCCTGCTGCACCAACAGTTCCCACGCGAACACAACACGCAATGCATTCCCATGTGGGAACCGCTCTCTCTTACACGTGTCATTCTTCCTCAATCTCCCTCTTTCCCTTTCTTTGTTGGGGGGGTAGGAGTGATGGGAAGGTCTTGAAAGATCAGGCAGGATATAAAAGGACAAACGGTGCTCATCAATTAAACATTCCCCACAGTCAAATGAGATTCAGTGACGATGGGCAGGGAAACGCAAGGGTGCGCTTGGTTCGCTGGATGACAGAGCAGCTGGCCTGAGGTAACTCCCGTGGTCCGCCATGTTTGCGTGCAAACTTCCACTTAGTGTTCATGTTCACAGCAGTGTAAACGCACAGGCCGAGGCAGGGCCTCCGCATGTGTGTCAGCGTGCGGGCCGGCGCCAGTGTTTGTTAGGCTGTGTGCATGCCGCGGCTCATATTTTATTGACGTACACTCCTCAGAGGGCGGCTAAAGCTGGCACTGTGTGTGCCTTCGGAGAGCTGTGTGTTTTGGCTGAGGGGAACTGTAGCAATCACACACAGATAAAAACATCACAATACAGAGAACAAGGATACCTCAACACAGGAACAGAGGGGGAGAAGAAGGGCTAGGGAAGAAGTGGCGAGGGTGCACGCACGCATAGGCACGCTCTCTCGCACACACGGATGCTGGATCTGCAAGCCTATGGGTGGATGCGTGATTTTACAGGGATGCTGTTATGGAAAGATGTACAGAGTATAGACGTACACATGGACAGAATCAGGGAAGTGAACGCACATGTAGTTACCCATAGTGCAGGGCATCTTCCCTTTAAGGAGATGCAAGTGCACAGACACTTTTTATTTATGAGCATGAACACAATAAATAACATTAATGACCATACACACTATGTATGGCTTGCCTGACTTATATAAATCCTTTGGTTGCATGCATGGAAATTTAAATCACCTCCTCTCCTCTCCTCTCTTCTCCTCTCCTCTCCTCTCCTCTCACATCTGTGATAGCAGCTGGGTGCAGATTCTCTCCTGAAATAGCTGCCTCATATAATCACACCTAATAGCATTATACTTCACACTATTTACATACTGGCGGAATAAATTATCCTCCTCCCATCCTCTCTCCTACACCTGTGCTCGCTACCTCCTTCTTTCGATTCTGCACCTCACTCACATCTACTTCTGTCAATCCTACCTGACTTCTTCCTTTATTAATCACCACTCTCTCTCTCTCTCTCTCTCTCTCTCTCTCTCTCTTTCACTCTTTGTCTCTTTCATCACTATATGAGCAACCAAACAAAAAGGAATGGGAGGAAATATGAATTAATGAGATTAGATCAGTCCACCCACTCATTAACGTTCGCTGTCTCCTCCTCATTTTAGACACAACTGCCTGCATGCATGCTCTCAAATGAACACACACAGTATTGTTGAGAGATCTGCCTCTCTCAGCAGAGATATATAGCCGTCATCAGCAAGACACAACCTATAAGTAACCGGGGTTACAGGACGGGAGGTGTGTGTGTGTGTGTGTGTCTGTTGGTGTGTATATGTGTGCACATGTCCTTGTCACTTTGGCTTACTTACTGGATCGCAGAGGTGCTATTGATGGTTCTAAAGACACACACATGCACACACACACACACATGCACACACACACACACACACACACACACACACACACACATGTTTGCTTAGGTCGATTTTGGGTACATTACATTGACTTACCACAATTTCCTGGAGACTTAACCCTAACAAATTATTGTGTAACCCTAACCCTAACCTTAACCAATGACCCAAAAAATCTGCTTTTTCCCCAAATAGGGAAACAGCTTTTGTCCCCCAAAAAAGCAGTCCCCAATTAACAGGTCTTTAGCCTGTGTCCCCAAATGTAGCCTAAGTCAGAATCACACACACACACAGGAATTGAGATAATTTCATAACAGATCCATTAACCAGTAGACAAACTCTTAACTTTTAAAGAAAAATTAGGGAATTTTTTGGATGCTCAAAAAGACCATCAGAAACGTTCCCAAATATTTGATGGAAGAACACTAAAGATCTTCTAATGGCTTCATACTCTGTGTTGACATAGTTTTGATATATTATTTGTGCTTTCTTTGTGAATATTTGATGCTGACAAGCCTGAATATTTAAACAACAAAGGTAGCGGTGAGGTGATTTAAAGCAGCTTTGTGGCTTGGTTTTTGATGACAATTTTATTCCTTTAATAAAAGGTGGGTACTTTGTGTAGATAGATAAATGCAAACAGTTTCAAACCCATTCTGAAAGTATATGGCAACATTATTAGCAAATTTTATCTCACAAATTTTTTTTAAGTGCTTACTTTCATGTCATTGGAAGCATCCATAGAATAACTGATGGCACAGTAAGTGACAGATACAAAGGAAATGACTTACTCTCACTACAGACTTTAATTCAGCTATTGTATGTTGAGTTTCTATAGAAGTGCGCTAACCAGTAATTACATATTAATTTGTATTTGATTAGAAAAATAACAGTCGTTTCAGCAATTGCCCCAAAGAGACACAAGTTTTACGTTCAAGTGACAAAGCTTTCTAGCAGCTGTAGAAATTATTAAGTCAGGTGACAGTGAATGAGAGATTGAGATAGACAAAGTTTGCATAGGGAGGCGGTTGGGCCGTTGAGGGTTTCATAACTTGAACAAATATTTAGTATCATAACCATGATGATTAAGCTCTGCTAACCTTAATGAAGTAGTCATTTAAACCCAAAACATGATGTTTTTCTAAACTTAACCAAGTTGTTTTGGTGCCTAAACCTGACCAAAACCTAACCGCATTGTCGTCAGATCATAAAGCATAACTATGGTATGGAAGTGCTGTAACTTAAGTACAGAAGTTAAGTGATAAATAAGTCAACGTCTGGGTTAAAATAACTACTGTACGGAAGTGCCGTAACTTAAGTACAGTAGTTAAGTGATAAATAAGTCAACGTCTGGGTTAAAATAACTACTGTACGGAAATGCCGTTACTTAAAGTTACATGACAAATAAATCAACATTTACTTCTGGTTTCACACGGGGCACCAACAATGGTCTCCTGTGTGAAAGTCCAGTGTTTTTTCACCCACCCGTCCACCCCGACCTCCTCCTTAATTGATTTTGTGGGTTCTATACAAATTACAGTGTATTACTTTCAGTATAGCTACGAACGGTGTATGAGAACAGCCTGAACGGTGTGGGTAAAACTTAACTTCTTCTAAAGAATGTTAAAAAATGATATCCTTGAAAAAAAATGCAATAGTGTTATATAAGAATGAAATGTTTGATCTTATGTCTGTGTCATCTGGAATCTTAAGGATGTAAGGACTCATTACAATCAGTTGAGGGCACATTTTGTAGTGCAATCATCTGGCAGCTGTCTGTAGAAGCAGCACTAAAACAAGACTGTCATTAAGTAAAAATAGACAGCGCGATCGTAAACAGAATAACCGAGCACAAAAGTGACAAGATATCTCCATGTTCTTCTTGAACATTGTTGTAAAAACGACTCTCATTTCAAATGTTCAGTGTTTGCTCATTTTCACACGAGACTGTGAGACAGATGCAGAGGAGATTCATTATGAGAACCTCAACAATAGCAGCCGTTGTAGCGAAGCAGCGAGAGCCAGCTCTGCTGTCAAATTATCTGCTATGATAAATAATATCTTCATTCATCATAATAATCGCCCGCTACCACCTGAGACAAACAGGGCAGCTGGTAGGCCAGACATGAGCCAGCCTGACCAATGGGAGATATCTATACTGGAAAGACCAGGGAGCAGCCAATCCTCAACTGTAATTATTCTCAATAGAAGTCGCATCTCTCAGCACCACGACCTGACCTCCATCCTGACACTGTGTGTGTGTGTGTGTGTGTGTGTATGTGTGTGTGTGTGTCATTGTGCCGGTGCGCAATAGGGGGAGAAGGAGCGTGTAACACTGGAGAGTTACAGCACAAGAGATGGATTTGGAAGATGACGTGAATGAATGAGGCATGAATGGGGGTCCCAGGGTGTGAGGGAGACATGACACCTCATTATTCAGTTCTGGCTGTGTGTGTGTGTGTGTGTGTGTGTGTGTGTGTGTGTGTGTGTGTGTGTGTGTGTGTGTGTGTGTGTGTGTTGTAGGGATGCCAGATGTCTCATGGGATGGAGGGCAGGGGGTTCAGGGATGCCAGATGTCTCATGAATTCAACAGAAACACACAAGCACACCCACGGACCAACATGTTTGTTCACATACTGATCTTCTTCATGATTCCTAAATGTCGTTGCATGGTTTGCATGACGCTCGCAGCTGCTCAGTTTGGCATCACACACCTCAGTTTTCGGCCTGTATGGAAACATTTTGAAAAACAAGCCTGTTATATGTGTAGTATACATTGTATTGGTATGCGCTTTGGAAATTGCACGTCATCAACCATATCTCAATTGAAAAGAAACCTTGCATTTTTGGCTTGTTTACTGCTAAGATTAGAATTAAATGCGTTGTTGACTCAAATTTATTACACCGCATGATAATAAAACCTGTTATGCTTGCCTAGACAGGTGTGAAACCATCTGGGTTTGTCAGAAAATATAAGCTTTACATCAGTTAGCAAGCACGGACGCTCAGAATCTCAGTAGCATTCATGCTACTTCCAAGCTGAATTACAGCGAAAGGACAGGGGTTGGTCATTTTAAGTGGGAATTTCGAGAATTTATATTCCACATTCCTCGGCTCATTTGCAGTATGGATTAGATTGAGTCTAGACTGTCTTGCTGATGTGCACTTATATGACCGCATAAGCAGTGACTACAAAGACGCATACTGAACAATTCGATTTGCATGGTGCTCCGTCTGGCGTGTAGTGTCATTAAATGAAAAGACCTCAAGTTGCAGTGAGGATACAGACATTTACTGGCAGTACCATGTTTAATAACTGTTTCAAATCAAATCAAGTCAAATTAAATATTAAATGAAATGAATACGTACAAGAGAGAAATACACACACCAGAAGAAAACAAATATTTAGGGACCTACGAGGACCACAAGACATATTCGAACTAACATAAACTAATAGAGAAAAACTAATAGAGAAATGGAAAAACGCTTCCCTTCTTTTTGTCCAATAGAAAGACACTGGATCTCAGACAGTCTGGGGTGTTTGCACGCATATCAATACACTGGGCTAATCAATAATTGACTTAAGTTACACCACTTCCTGGCCACTTTGACACCACTTGACCTTTTGTCTCAGCTTTGTTCTACTTTTAGATTAATAAAGACAGCTTTAGCACACCCGAGAGATGTCAGAGTGACCGGTGTGAAGAAGCCAGATACATCACAAAAAAAGAACTTTATTGAAAATCTATAGGGTACACTGAGTTCCAAAAGCTAGTGATATTTTTGAATTGGGTAAATCCTGAAAAGGAGGCAGAGAAGACTCAGTTTGTAAGTGAGATGGGGCATCAGATTTCAGCCCAGTTTGTGGGTCTGAAAACCGAAAATGACAATTTTTACATGGGAGACTGCTGTTCACTTCCAGTTTCTGTCTGACAGTCGATGATGGTTTCTTTCAACCATGGCGATGATCGTCGAACATTAACCAATTCGTTATTATTAAAACCATGAGGACAAAGGTCCCCTTGCTGTAATGAAGACATAATCCAAACCTAAACCACAGTGTTTCCCAGTGTTACCACAACTGTTGTTTTTGGCATGAATACTTATACACAGAATGCAAATATTACATGCCAAAAAAGCGGCATAATTGTTTTAGCAACAAGGTTGATTTTTATGAGCTTTTGCATTGCAAATAAAGGCCAACCACATTTTGGGGAACGGGTTGAGTTGTGCCTATATATATGCACATGGAGGATCCATAGTTCAAACCGAGACGGCAAACTTTATCATGCCTTTTTAACCTTGACAAAGACAGTGCAGACCAGATCCATTCCTTCCGTTCTTACCTTTCACAACAAAAGCCCTAGACATGTAATATTCACAGGCGATACTCACATTTTTGTGTTGTTTATTCATCATGCCCCCAGTGTGTAAATGCCTTAACACTAACCAAGTTGTTTTTGTGCGTATACCTAACCAAACCTGACATTGTTTTCATCATTTTGTTGTTTAATTTGGAGGACTTGTTAGCTTTCTCAGTTGTCTGTTGTTGTTTGCAGCTCCATGTCCAAGAGCTCGTTATTGCCTCAGCTTGCATTAAACGGAATACTTCACCCATCTTCACTCTTATTTTTTTTTTATATTGGTCACCAGTGTTGGGCACCAAGGCATTACAGTAATGTGATTACTTTTCAGGAGTTTGATGTTCAGTGGAGAGACTGGTCTGGGATATAATAGCTAGGCACAGGGGCTGCAGATGGACTCCCAGTAACTCCCAGTAAGTAGCTAACTACTACTTCAAACCAGGAGCAGCATTATCAGTGAACAGTGTGCAAGCTAAAGTAAATGTAGATTTAAAAAACCCAAAAAACTCATCTTTCAAAAACTGCTCAGTCAACACAATTTCCACCTCCAGAGATGGAAAATGGAAAAAATCAAACTTTGGTGTACATGTACTTAATTGTCCCCGCCTAGTTTGTCTTGGATAACTGAAGTTCATACTTGAACTGATGCAAATTCTTGAAATATTTGCACTTGACCCTATGTTTTTTAAAAAAATGACAGAAGCATTTAAACTGTTAGACATTAGTAGACTCTCTTAACACACACCTGACCTAAACTGATATAAATCTAGCGTTACCTAAGGAAATAGGGGGTCTGGTGATGAAATATACTGCAACTCATGCAGGTCCTGTGATCTGTTTCCAGTCGGGTGGACCAGAGCACCTACGAGCAAAGCAGTTGGCCCAACTTGATCCATTATTTATTAGTCAGCAGCTCAATCAATGCTGGATCAATTAAAGGTTCTGTTTTTACAGTATAACAGTCAGTCGGACCAAGCTGGTAAATATACCCCAGAGAGAGATCAAGGAAAGGGTTTGATGGATGGAAAGAGGCAAGGGAGAAACTGAGACACCATAGACGAAGGATATTCTACATTTTCTTGGCATTTCTTTTTGCCAAGAAACTCTTTGCTGTCATGAGTCACAAGGATAAATGTTTAAGTCCTTAAGCTTAACACATGCATACTTACACACAAATGCATATGCATGTAATCAAACATACACACGGATCATTTAAAATAAATAGAATAACACACACTTTTAAGTATTTTTTCCTGTCTGAAAGAGAGCAAATTGTATGAAGTGTGTAGTGTTTCATTGCCCTCTGCAGGCTAATAAAAACAACACATAGAAAGAAAATGTGAAACTTTTAAATCAACAACAAATAGATCATATAATGTAATATATAGGGTAGGGTTTATAGGCATTATAAGCATTGTGATACTACATATTATCTTTATTTTTCATTAGAGATCTTCATTCAAGTAAGGGATGACTCTCTGAGGAGTGATCAAAGACCTGCACACACACACACACACACGTTCCTGTCCCTTTATTCCTCTCCGAGTCACATCAGCTTGCCAGCTTTGTCTGCTAACACATCTCACCGTATGCCCCGCCATCTGGGGACGTTTTCTCCTCCCTTTGTTTCATCCTTCTGTTCTCCCTGCCTCTCTATCTGCTTTTTTTTTTTTTTTTTTAGTTTCATCCCCTAACTTCCTCCGTTTTTCTACCCTCCTTCCCTCATTTCCTGTCATCTGAGAGTGTGAACTGTGAATTTCCTCCACAGTGTGTTGTGCTAGGTCTCAGGTGAGTGCCGTCTCCTTCTGTGTGGCTTGGCAATTGCCTACAAGCTCCCCCCCCTCCTCTTTTCTTTGTAAAGCCCTCCGCCTCTCTCCAGGAAAATGTTAATTGCTTCTGGACACTGATCAGTGTTCATTAAATAGGCCTGTATTTACCGTAGCAGATGCTCATTCATAGTGTAGCAATTGTTGGCGGTTTTCCGTTGCTCGTTCTTTGTTGTTAGCGTTATCTATGGAAGGCTGAAGAGGCCACACATATAATTACTCATTTATTGTTGTCTTCTTGCAATTACGTCACCAAATATGTATTATTCTAATACAATCATTTCTATCTCAAGCTTTTTATGTCAAGATAATGAAATAATGCAAACTGGTTTGTTGCGTTGAAAAATTATGTTGTAATCAAAAGAAAATAAAGTTTGGATTGTGGACTATCTTGATGAAAAAGGTGTTCACCTCCATCTTCTGTGCATCGAAATACATGGCAACATCTTGTTATTGTACAAGGAATGTATAAAACCTGAAAGGGCATCTGTAGCTGTGTTACTTAACACACATATTTTCACCTCAAATATTTATGATTATCACCAACAACAGCAATGAAAAGTTTTAAATGTATGACAAATGAATGGATTTTTGTGCTACTATCCATAACATCAAATTAAGAGTGTGCATAATTGATGTTATGCTTCATCTCGGGCCTTTTGTCTCTGCACACAATGCCATCATCCCACTATGACCAGAGAGGCGTTTCCTAGACGACAGCAAAGAGTTGGGTAATGATGACAGATGATGTCACATTGTGGTGTGGTTGTCAGGGTGATGAGTGAAACCTTCTAATGAGGGCTATTGCAAGTCTACAGATCAAAATATTGTGGATGGCACCAAACAATTTGTAAATACTGGCCTTGGAAAAAAAAGATGCTGTATCAGTATAGACTCGCAAATACTGACAATAAAATTATTGTAACAAAGATGTGACTTATGTTGCTTTCAAACTGGAACCAACATGGCGACTGGTTTGGAAATTCTTTTCTCTTATATCATGAAAATGGTTCATGAAATTTTGTTTCTGAAAACATTCTATTCAAGAAATAAGCCATGCAGTTGCTGAATCTGTCTGTATTTTGGATCAACAAAGGTTAGTTTAAAAGTTTCTTGGGAGTTTCCAGAGGCGGCGAGTTGTGCCGGATGCCCTGGATTTGCATAAAGTAGTTTAGACCTCAACTTTATGCAAATGAGGAGTGGCCAACATGACGCCCTGTCTCTCGAATTGTGCCACCACGCTACTAGAATGCGTTGCATGGCCGCTTACATAGACAATGAATGGGAAGCGTGGAAAGTACAGAGGCTGTGGACACGTACCATAAGGCAACAGAACTACTTCCTTAGGTTTAGACAATAAACATCATGGTTGGGCTTAACATGACTACGAAATTGGAACAAAATAAAGCAAAATAAGGCAACAAAACAATTTCCTTAGGTTAAGGCAACAAAACTACTTGGTTAGGTTTAGGCAATACAACTACTTCCTCAGGCTTACAGTAGACAACAAAACTACTTCCTTAGGATTAGGCAATAAACATCTTGGTTGGCCTTAACATGACTACAAAATTGGAACAAAACAAAACAAAATAACGCAACAAAACAATTTCCTTAGGTTAAGGCAACGAAACTACTTGGTTAGGTTTAGTAAAAACATCATAGTTTGGCTTAAAATTATTACATTTGTTATGTTATTAAGCTACAGAAGTAAATTAAAATAAGTAAACGTTGAGTTTTAGCTTCACACGGGACAGAAACAGCAGACAAACGTAATCTGTGAAAAAATATGTTCGAAACATAATTCAAAATGCAGTTTCGTTGTATGGGAACATAATTTCTAGGATACAGGGCTGATGGTAGGATGTGCATTGTTCCCATTGATTTCACAACTTGTAATCTGCGTTTACTTGTTTGCTGTGCAGAAAAGTACTTTGGGTTAATAAGGCTACCGTAAGATCACAATCAGAAGAGATTTAAATAACTAACTAAGTGTTAGCCCGTTCTCATTCCCAGGGCGCCAAATACTGATGCTTTGTCATAATGCCATAAAGTAACCAAAACTATGAGAGTCTGGAGGCCTGGCCAAAAAGAACAAAAGGATGGAGGAAATCTGGGCCAGCCACACCGGGGGCCGAAGGACTCCGACCTGACCTCCTAAACTATCAAAACAGGGAATAAAGTTAACTACAAACAAAGCCTGAAAATCTGAACTACCAGACCTCCATCCCCAAAAGAAGTTAACACAAAAACAAGGAGCAAAAGGAAAATCACACCACAGACAGAAGGCTGCTTGATCTGAAGGAGAGAGCTCCTTCTCCTCCAACTAGCCTCACTTCAATATGGGGGCAGGGCCGACCACTAATCATAGATCAGGAACACCTGAGAGCAGGGAGAAGAGAGGGAGAAGAGCACAAGAAAGTCAAAGGTGTGGGGGTTGGCAACGCTGTGATGCTGAAGGAGAAGAAACTGAGCTATTCCGGTACGATGTGGATGTCAGCTTCGGTGGGCTCAGTTCGGCCCAGTTTAACCCCTGTATACAACCAACACAGTCTCACAGCAGTTTGTGAAATAGTCATGGAATTTAATCTTTTTTATTCGTGTACATAGACACAAATTTTCCTTTTTTTCGTGACGCTCAGCATGACCTTCAACAATGTATTTTTCTGGCGTTTCCCTACGAATGTCCAGCAACACGTGATGCACGTGTAAATTTCCGCTCTAGTCTTTTCAAAATCAAACTACATAGTTAGGTTTAGGAAGAGATTGACTTGGTTAGGTTTAGGCAACGAAACCACTTAGGTAGGTTTAGGAAAAGATCGCGGTTTGGGATAAAGTAACACCGGAAGTGGTGTAACTCAAGTATGGGAGTTACGTGACAAAAACTACTTAGATAGATTCAGGAAAAAGATCGTGGATGGCTTAAAATAACTCTGGAAGTGCCGTAAATTAAGTACAGAAGTTATGTGACAAATATATCAACGCTGACTTCTGGTCTCACACAGGACATGAACGAGCAGTCTCCTGGGCTAAAGTCTTGTGTTTTTTGACCTACCCATCCACATCGACCTCCCTTCCCTTCACCGCTCTTTATACTTCCTGGTTTACGATTAATGGATTAGATAAGAATTGATTTTGTGCTGACAATCATGAAAAAATTGGGAAATTCGTGTCTATGTACACGAATCAATACATTCGATTTTGTGACTATTTCATGAACTGCTGTGTGACTGGGCTGGTACAACAGTTCCACTACAGTCAGTCAGTGGTCAATGCCCACAAATCATTCACAAAAAAAAAAAAATGTCCGTACAACACATTAAGATCACCGACAATATATCACATCCTAGCAAAGAAGCGGAGAATTACACATGTGAAACTAAACTCAACTCCGATGAAGAAAACTTTGTTCATCCGCTGTTAATGATATTCTGCAAAGATTTTCCTTCATTTCTGGGTCAACTCCATTAAGCGTTCAGACTGAAGGGCTCATCAAGTGATGATGAGAACATGGTCTGATTAGTGTATTCATGTCCAGGTAGAATATATTACATTAGAGTGGTATCTGGTTCTGAGTGACCCCAGTAGTCATTACTGTCCTCATACCCAAAGGGTTGGATTTCTCTTTCTGTGCCTCTCTTCCCATTCTTTCAACCACTGTACCATCCCCAACTCCCAATCACATTGTCCATCAGTAAAGGCATAATTATCTCCGAACCCCTCAGGATTGTCGGACGGATGAACAGGTAGGAACATATCATATCCTAGGTATATTAATAGGTAGATAATATAACAAGTTTTCTCCATTTATCATGCATTCCAGTCTCCAGAGCTCATATGTCTCAGTCCCATATCCCATGTCTCCAGGCTCAAGATGAAATGCCCTGTTTCCTTTTTTCTCCTTCTTCCGACACGATGGTGAGATTATCAATGTTGTAGAGCAGAAAGACAGATGCACGTCTAAATGTATAGATTCCTATAATTCTCAATTCTGCAATATGGCTGTGGGTGTAAAGCACTCAGTTAATTGAGCAATAATTGGCCGGTTTAATCATACACACACACACACACACACACACACACAGACAGACGGAAATACTGGCTCATATGACATTCATCCAGATGGAGCTCTTCACTGGGCCTTTTAACTGTCACTTGAAACCATAAACACATGGACACACACACACACACACACGCTCACAACACACATCATTAATGCACGGTCAGAGTTAAATATCTCAGACCACAATGACCATTTTCCATTCAAATGTATTGGGAGTCCATGCGACTTTTATTTACAAGTGTTGGTTAATTACTGTTTGAATATCTCTTAACCAAGCTATAAAACTGGCACCGCTAATAGCTAAAACTAGCAATACACATTTGTTAAACCATTATGAGATTACAGAAAATAGATATGCCTGCACATTTATGTAAAGTTAAGTATTGGAGACATTGTTAGAGACCATTATGTGTTTTAATTTGCAATGAAGTGTCAATGGATTATGATTAGTGGTCGAACAATATGTGTTTTTCAATGGCCGATGCCGAAGCTGATGGCCAATATACAGTATAATGCTGATATCATGTTGTTGTTTATTTTCGCATCCGTTTAAAACTGGGGATGTCAATCTATTAAAATATTTAATCACAATTAATCTCATGATTCCATTACAAGTGAAAACATTTAAGTGTATCGTGTTTGGCCATTAAGATGCAATCACTGTGTTAACACCAATTCAAAATGGCATGCACACATTAGAAGAGCCATGTTAAGATGTCATATAGTTACCTACATCGTTGTTTGTTAGTGATCTGCCAGATGGACACATACAGTAGCTTCTAATGTATTGTTTGGGGATTGCGAATTCTGATTTTGGTAATAGACTTTACAGAGCAGGATGAGGTGAAGCCAGTGGAAAGATCGTCCAACAGTGCAAAATCCCCTTCAAATATTATAAAAATGACTTTCGCTTAATCTTTGGCCACAATGTTTTATTCATAGAACATTTTTAGGAGATTTAAATATAATTGAATCAGTTAATAACCACTACAAGACACCATATACCATAGTAACAGATCTCCTGAGAAGGACACAGTGCTGATCATTGTCCATGACAGTTATTGAGAAGATCAGCCACTGACCTGCTTTTAACCATAAAATACTAATTAGATCCAATAATTAGCCCAGTCCAGTGAGATTCATGGCAATGAAATGGTCTGTCTAGAGTGTTGGATATATGTGTCATATATGTCTCATTTTAGAGCTACACTGAGGTCATTTTCTTATATTAAAGGCTAATTACTACGAGGCAGGATAGACAAGTCAAACTGATTAACAGTATAACACAATACAATATAATATAATTAATTCATAGGTTAGCTTTATACTCTTAAAATTGAAATACAGAAATGGCCATGCCGCAATTCTTCAAACACCCTTCCCCTTTAATTGGATGACTGCCCATGTGTGAATGGAGCTAATATGGCCAAAGAGGTTGTTTGGCAATGGAAATGGTTAACACCAAAGCTTTTTCTTCATTCCCAGTAAAATGTCTACTTTTCAAAAAGATAAATATATTGTACACTGAAGTCAGTACAGGGACTAAACAAGGCAAAATGTGACATAAGACAACACACTAGACTAGAATTGTGGTAATTTTGCTCATATGAGGTTTTTTAAGGACAGCAGTAAATTTCCTTTGGAGTCGAGAGACAGTCTGGTGCTGTGTACTATTGTACAACTATAGGGTCTCCGCTTGAGGTAGAAGAAGAAGTTGCCTGAGGGGTCGTTAAAGGATATGCAACTAGCTCCCCCTCCTGGTAAGAAGCCTCATGTGCCTGTGTTAATTCCATTCCTGCTGTATTGTAACCCCTTGAGTTGGTACCATGTGGATTTATCTGACATGGGATATTACGTGCTTCTGATTGTTGTTATACCTGTAAGGAATGCTCTAATAGCAATATACTTTGTTAGTCTTTGAAAAGCTGATATTGATTGTAATTATCTTTTCATTTTTATTTATCCAGAAGAATATGAGTGATGATATACTAGATAGACTCTTCAATAACCTGATTCACATTTACACACATTCACAGCTGGGAGCTGCTATCCTAGTCTGGTCAGTTCATGCATTTTTTTAAATTGCATTTATGATTCTGCTTTGGTGTCAGGAAGTTTTACATGATCAGTAATGTAGTGTCTACTTGTGTCAAACATATTAAAGTATTGATACATATCAATACTAAATATTAGAAATGGCTTCAATACTCATTTTTGATACACAGTATCGATACATGGGTATCAGCTGCGCTTTCTGCTCTCTCTTTTCTCCGACAGCGATTCGACAAACACAACGCTATTTATCTTTTAATAAAAATACAATTTTATGCCCTCAATGTTTTGTACATTTTTCACTGTGGTATCAAAAATGGTATCGGATATTGATATGTTTCAAGGTATTGTATCGAAGTTAGAAATTCCTGTATCGTGACAAAACTTATGTCTACCAATGTATGATCAAACCTGTTTTTATTTTCAAAATAGGTATACTTGTAAGCCTAACTTGACACAACATGTTGTTGACAGCCAAGCTTTAACCCTAGTTTGTCAAAGTGCATCAAAGTACATGAGTGGTTCTAACAAACACAATGCATGTGACACTGTAATGTAACTCAAAAGGTATAACTAAACTCCTGTTCCTGTTTGGGGTGACAGGTAGATCCATATCCATATCTTTGTGGCACTGACTGGCCTTTGACACGTTTTCATATCTTTTTTTAAAAACAAATTCGACAATAGAATCATATAGCACTTTACAAACAGCTGTTGATATGTATCCTGTCACCTCCATGCTTGTGGTGTAAATATGTGGACTGTATTGTCCCCATGTGAAGTAGCCAGTCCTTTAATTCCTTGGTAAAACACTTTTATAACTCTTGATTCAAGTCATTTCTTCTGAAGAGCACTCTCTGTCATTTTGGTTGAAGTATCCCTTTGAGCACTTGTCCTTAATTACACTGCAGCCTCCTCTGGTGAGAAACATTGATGTCTTTTAAGTGGCCCTGCTGCCAAGCTTAAAAAGGTATTACTGAATAAATTCAGTTCATGTCAAAGTATTATGACACTAATTAATTTTTCCCCAATTATGCATTAGTGGAAACTGGATTTGTTTTCAGCTGGCCTTGCTGTCACTATAATGGATGCATTCTTTTAAGACATGTTTATTTCTTTATTCTGTTTTACAAATCAGGGCCTCAGGGATTTTTTTTTGTTAACGTTTTACTGATAAGGATAATTCAATGTATACACACTATCTAATTTGCAGAAGACTAAATTAAGTCCCCAGAGAATATGATGTGATAAATTGCTTCTAAACTGCTCCTGCACTTACAGTGCCAGACGTTTCCAGAAGATCTACTGGTCCAGTTGGCCCGTCTTCAAAAACATCTCTCCCCTTTCTTTGTTCAAAGTTCATAATAAAACAATATAACCTCAGCAAAACTGTTAAAATATGTAGGAGACGTTGAAAAGCTCCATGCGAATGTTCAAAAAATAACCTGCAAAACTGAATCAGATTTGGATGGAATTATTTAGATTATAAAATAGATTTTCCTGAAACCTCCTGGCAGGGTTCAAGCCAGACTCAGAATAAAAAGGAGGTCCATTCAGGACCAGTATCGTAGACATGCTACCACATAAAGAACATGTCAAGGTTCAAGGTTCTTTGCTGAACAATTTTTGTGAATGTAACAATGTAAGTTAACCTATGAGTCTTTCTTCCTAGTCACATCCTCCAGTTCTTCCTAGGGGTTTCCAAGGCAATCCCAAGCCAAACAGAATATGTAATCCTATGTCCTATCCTATGTAATCCTTAGTGTGTTCTGGCCTGAAATACCTGCAAGTAGGCATCTAGGAGGCACCTGAATCAGATGCCAAAACCTCCTCAACAATCTCCTCCACCATGTGCACCCCCATGACCCTCTGTTATCGGGCTCCTGTTATAGGGTCACCCAAGACAAATCGGTCCGAGGCAAGAGGTTAGAAGTTAAAAGCAATACCAGAACCCTTGAATCTGCGACTTCTGGAAAAAAGCTACTTTACCCAGAATAAGTACTCTGGGGCCTTCTAGAGCCAAGCATGGGAGGTAGGGGTTTGCTGGTTAATGCCTGGTGATGCGGCCTATACTCACGGAGCTCGGTTGGATTCAGCTAGAAGTAACAATATGGAGCCCACCACTTACAAAGCCATAGACACAAGGATTGGATGCAATGCCAATTGGGTGGTGAGCGAAGGCAGGGGCATTGGCGTGCTGACCCTAGGCTATGAAAACTGGCGTCAAAATGAAACCATTTAATATGGGTTCCAGATGAATCCATCTTGTTTGAAGCTCTAACTTTAAGGTTCTGCCAACAGCCAAAAGTGACAAATAACCTTAACCTTACTCTTGATAGCCTCTCTAAGAATACTAAACCTAAAAGAAGGACACCCTGTTACTGGCATTTGTCTATGTGAGATCTATGTGAGATCAGAATTATCGAATACCCAGACGATCAAAGGTTTTTTGTTTTTTTCCTATATCTCTTTTCCATTATGACAGCTCTGCATCCACCCATCATTCATCCGAAATGTAATTTATCCATCAACCTATTGTCTACCTATACGTCTATTGTCTAACCACCTTTAAAACACACACACAGACTCAATGCAACAGCTGTATCCACCACTAGATGTCAGACCCAGCCAGTCTATTAGCTATGCAGGGCAGACCAAACATTGGCCTGGTTTCCATCGGGGACTTCAAGGACTAACCCAGGCTGAGTCATTTTTTCATGACACCCAATTCCCCTCAGGAAATCAATTCACTGCTTCCATCCTATTTGGAATGTGTCTATGTTCATTTCTCATTGTAACTGTGGTGGCCTGGCACAAAAGACACATTTGGTTTTAATTTGCACAACATGTGCAAAGGCAAATTGACATTTGCATGAAGAGGAGAGCTCAGGTGGGATTAAATCTTGAGGGTTTCACAGAGATTATGTCAGTCAGTCATACGGTATAGCATGTGTGGAGTGGACGTGTGGAGAATGTGAACCAGAAGCACTACAAAGAAAGGAAGGAAGGAAAGAAAAAAGGAAGGAGAGGTGATAAAAAATAATTAGAATGGAGAGAGATGTGGAAAAAGAGATGAAAGAAAGAGAAACAGATAAAGGAAATATAATAATTTATAACTATTTTGGACGCAAAACATTGAGAACAACAATGAGTGATAATGCAGTTTATGGGGGGAAATATCATATTATTATTATAGCAGGGTTCTTGCAGGGAATCACAAGAAATGGTTTATGCTGTCATTAATTTTTGAACCAGAATGATGTAACTTAACCTCATTTTTTTATGTTTTTTTTTTTCCCCCCAAACAAGTTTGTCTGATCAAAACCAGACCTTTAATCCAAAAAAAAAAAAAACAACAGTCTGTAATAGCACTACTACTGAGGATGTTGGTATTTTTCTGAACGATGTAGTTTCTTCTCAATTTGAAAGGGGGAAAAGGTTTTGAACATTGCAGCTGGTTCACTTTGTAAAATGTCAATATGCAAGTTGAACAAATCATTTTCTCTTTAGCAAAACTTTAAAACAGCTCAGTTCGACCTGAACTGAACTGAAGGGTCATCCTGTCACTGGATGTTCCTGTTAGAGCTCTGCTTTAATTAGCAAGCTTAAATGTGACTTTTTATATTCAGGTCTGCTTGATACTGTAGGAATATATGCTGTAGTTGGCAGCAATATCTAAAAGGCCCCGCAGAATTGCTTTGATAAGCCCTTTTTTGGCTGCTCTGCTAAACCTAATGGAAAATTCTGGATCTATTGTCCATCACTTTTGCATACATTTCCCTGTAATTCAGCACAAATTACCTATAATAGGTACAGTATCTTTGGACATATTGGGATTTGGACCAGAATTCCAAAACATTTCTGTGGGACATTTGTAGATCCCCAGCTACAAGCTCAGACACACATACACACACACACACACACACACACACACACAGGTACCTCAGCGCAACAGTTTCTTCAGTGACAAGTCAATTCTCATCAGTCACCAGCTGCTAATGGCTGCAGAAGCCAAACTGCTCCCCGCAAAGTCAGCATAACAACTGTTTACACAGATGGCAGCAGGTTAATATAATGCAACTCTTATGCTTTAAGATACACAGTATTTATTCTGTGTTTCAAATCATTAATCTCCAAAATGGCATGTATCAGTTTTAGAAAATCTGACTTGAAATGTAAGTACTGTATCTTAAAAAAAAATCATTGAGGAATTTATCTCTAAAAATACTTTTATTGGCAAATTAAGGTACATCATTTTCTTTTACTTCATTTTAATTGATGCCATCGATCATAGCGTAAGAGAGGTTGTCATTTTCTGTAAACTGTAGATATCTCATTTTGGATTAAAATGTGTTTTCTATTTAATCTCATTCTGTCTTGCTCTGTTTTCGCTGCCTCTCTCACTTTCTGTCTGTCTCAGGTCTTACAGGTCAAGGAGAAGTTATATCCTGTGATGCAGAAAACTGTATGACATTTCTCATTTTATCACAGGAATCAATTATTCTCAAGCTGTGTGTTCTGTATTTAATCAATCAAAGCTGACATGTTACATCACCAATCAGTAGGTTTCAAAGCATTTTCTACTCAGCTCTCTTGCATCACAAATCTGTGTTGTGTGTGTGCGCTTCCCAAGGCTCGTCTTTTGGGGTTTTCACTGATTTTCAATGATTGAAATGAAAAACCCCTTACAAAAAAACAAAAACGAACAAAAACAAAACTGAGAAAATTCTATTTTCACCTTAATTGCATATTCCCATGTACCCAAAAATGCATTGTATGTTTATTGTGGTAAGATGACACTGACACTGACTTAACAGTTAATGAACAACCTGAGATGTCTTGCCGATCTCTTTATGACTAAAACCAGACAGCCGTTTTCTTCAAACCTGCAAACAGTTCATTGATCTTCTCTGTACTCAGTTGTCCTTGCAAGTTCTTTTATTTTCCACCATGATGAGTACGCCGAATGTTATTTTCTTTGAGCACTGAAAGGTGCTGTGAACACACCAAGCACACTGGCTCCCCATTTACCTCTGTGAAGAAATAAGAACTGGTCCATTTTTCTTGCAAAACCCAACACTCTGTCATACTATGTGTCCACTTTTCCTCTCTTTGACAAAGACATTTTCCACCGGTGGCTCCTGCATGAACAGTAGCCTATATGCTTGGCAGTGTTGTGTCATGTAGCCTGTACGTAAGCATGTGGGATCTATAATAGCGTATCCAGCATAGGGCCTGCTACCCTTATTAGGACAATTGACAAATAGGAATAGTGCATTTTATTGAAAAATTGGAATTAATGACTTCTCTGCAATTTTCATATCAGATTGGACGCTTCGGCGGGCCGGTTCTGGCCCTCAGGACATATGTTTGACACCCCTGAACTATAGCTTAACGCTTATTGCATGCATCACTCCAGAAGTGCCTCCCTCACAGTGAAGCTGCAGAGTTCACACACCCTTAAAACTGTGCACAACACTCAGGAGATTCCTGAATGTAGGCGTACAGTTTATGTTAACAAGCAGGCTAATAAGACAAAGCATGCATAGCATTTCTCCACCTTTGGTAGAGGCTAACCGCCTCCACACACCACCAAGCCCAGCACCAAGCTAACAGGTCCCTGACCAGCCAACGCTCAACGCACTGCACAGATGAAATTATTATCAACAGCAGAAGAAACATACACTAGGGTAAGTAACTAATGCAATTACTGAATTTCACATTTTAATCCCTTTTATTACTCGTTATTATAAAAACGTAATCACATTACCGTTACTTTAATGCATTACTACGATAGTTACACTGTACATCTACTGTACAACTTGTTTTTCAGCTATATCTGAAATGCAATTTTCAACTTGTTTTAATAATGTAAACAACACTGATGACTTCACATATCCTATTCATATGACAAAAAAATTAAAAATATATCACAAAAAATATCTTTAATATATCTACAATATACAGTACTGTGTTCACAAATCCAATCACATGCCTACATGAGTAAACATATGCACGTGTCAGTAAGAGTTCAAACTAGGGCTGAGAATCAATTAAAATGCATAACCGCGATTAATTGCATGATTGTCCATAGTTATCGCGATTAATCACAAATTAGTTGCACATTTTTATCTGTTCAAAATATACCTTAAAAGGGAGATTTGTTAAGTATCTAATTTGCATTTAGCATAAAAAAAATTGCTCAAATCATAACATGGCAAACTGCAGCCCAACAGGCAACAACAACTGTCAGTGTGTCAGTGTGCTGACTTGACTATGACTTGCCCCAAACTGCATGTGATTATCATCAAGTTGGAATGTCTGTAAAGGGGAGACTCGTGGGTACCCATAGAACCCGTTTCCATTCACATATCTTGAGGTCAGAGGTCAAGGGACCCTTTTGAAAATGGCCATGCCAAAATTTAGCGTAACCTTGGAGCGTTATTTAACCTCCTTTGCAACAAGCTAGTATGACATGGTTGGTACCAATGGATTCCTTAAGCTTTCTAGTTTCAAATTATGCAAGTATCTTCACTCCAGCATGCTATAACCCCCTGAAAGAGTGAATAGCAGCCAGGACTTTAAGAGGTTAATTAAAAATTGCAAGTTGCGTTAATGCATTAAAGGAATTAGTGGCGTTAGAATGAATTTGCACAAATTATTATCGTGTTAACTTTGACAGCCCTACTTCAAACACATCTTACAAGTGCAATGTCTCCCCAGCAAGAGAAGAAGAGAAATAAGGAGGGCAGGCTTTCAGAAGGTAATAGAGACTGAGATGTTAACCCTGTGACAACTAACAAACCTTGAAGTGAACACACTTTATTTGAGTTTGATCAGTGACTCAGAAGAACATTAGGAATACCACACACAGAGTGAACGCATGTGCTCAAACGCCTCACACTGAATGAACACAGAGAGGAACGAAAGATTACTGCGTAACCAAGCTCGACTTCCTCTGTTAGTCAAACACCGTGGATTAAAGAAATATTTCAACAGAATCCCAAACTGCGAATCAAAGCTTTTCCTGAGACAAAGTCGACTTCATCAGCATGTACCACACATGCAGCAGTGTTCAGGGGGGGCAGACAGCGAGCTGAACTTAGTGTTACAAAGAGCTGTAATGAATATTTACAGAGATAGAGAGAGTAACAGAGGGAATCAGATGCGAAGGGAAGTAGATAGAAAGAGCTGAAATGGCTCATGCTCGTACACCCACACTCCTCCAATACAAATACTCGTATGCATGCGCAGAGTTTTTAGCGACTCCCACTAATCATATTTCTGTTGACATATTAATATTTAAACAGTGCTCCGCTCCTGTCTCAACACTCACCGAGCGCGTCTCGACATGGAGAAAATGTCAGCTGAGTTAACGTTTTCAATATCTCGCATTTCAGAACATTGAAAACGCAGCACAAGTGTCTCACTGAGATGATGACACCTCCTGTGGTGAGGATTAACTCCAACCCAGCGGAATATGAAACAGATATTGTTATGGCATGTGTGTGTGTATGTGTGTGTGTGTGTGTGAGAGAGAGAGTTTATTATGCCTTCAAAAGAATATGTATGTGCACGTGTTTATGTGTGTTTGCCCAGTTGACTGCCCATACATAAATACAATAGTGTTTATGTGCACATTTGTGTTCAGCTTGATTATGCCGTTATGTTTGTTTTTTTCTGTCTGCTTTCATCAATGACAGCGTGCGTATGATAACACAAATTGTGGGGATTGAGCGTTTGAACAGGCAGACATATTTTCCAGTTTACATTTCTGCCAGGCCAGAGGCCAGTTGTTTATTTTTTGCTGCTGCTGGGATTTAATCCCCCTGTTCTCTGAGACAGCAGCACTGTCCTCTCTCTTTATCTGCAAACCCCTTCTCTTTGTCTGTTTGTTTATATGTTATTATTTTTATATTTTTACTCCTTGTATTTCCAGATACAGTGAGCTGTCCAGGTATCTGAATATATTTATATATGTGTTCACACAACACGTTCTCATCCCAACTTGTCACATACTGCCCCCTTAGTGTCACTTTAGGTTTCGGCAACAAAACCCCTTAATTAGGTATAGGAAAATGTTTAGGCTTAAAACTAACACGTATCTAAAGTGAAAATTAAACTGAATGTTGTGAACACGGGACACTGATGAACAGCGGATTGTCACGTGAAAGTGAAACTTAATGCAGAGGACACAAACAGCGGTCGCCTGAATGAAAGCCCTGTGTTTGTTGGACCCATCCACTTCCCATCCCGCCTGCCTGGTGTGTGTTTTTTCGCTCTTTAAGCTACGTCACCACAGTCACTCCCGGCGCACTTTCTCAGAGCATTTACTGTTGCTGTTGCGGATCTATTTCGGTGCGTTTCATACCGGCGCTGTGCGGGAGCCTTGTGCAGCGGTATCAAACGCAGACGGCCGTGACACAGCGTTGGTATTTGACGTCCTGGGAATGAGAATGGGCTGCTTCACCGAAGGTGTGATTAAATGCTTGACAAAAAAAATAAGTCTAGGTCCACTTAATTATACTTACTAGCCTTTTCAGGAGCTTTCAACTAAATGTCCCAGTCTTCATCAGCCAATACAGTATGCTTAATTGTCATGGAAATACCGTAGCTCAGATGTCATCACCAGGCCAAACAACACATTATCTCGTAGAGTTTACTGTTGCTACAGATGGGTTTACATCATAGTTAATGGAACGCCTGGTGCGTTTGATACCGGTGCTATGGATGCCTTGTGCGGCGGTATCACACGCCGACATCCGTGACAGAGCCTCGGTATTTGACACCCTGGGAATGAGAACTGGCTGATGGGATAGACACGGTTAGATGGTCCTTGTCCACATTACACCTCTACCATTATTTGTACTCTGAGGCATATTTCAAATTTTAGTCTCAACCTCTTTCAATTAAAAGAGGAGGAAAAAGGCTGAGATTCTTTAAATAGCTGCCTGTGTTGTTACATACAAGCTGAATCAGTGCAGTAAATGTTTTCATTTTATTTTGATGGGAAATTTGTCTGCAAAGCAAACATTGGGAAGTAGCCCACGTCTGTCATATTTTAGCATGCGTCTTGTGAAGCTTTGCCAACAGCAATAAAATAATAAATTTCATCTCTCATGCTCATTGAAATGAATGTATTTTAATAAATTAAGTAAGGGAAAAAAACATAAATGAGACTATTTAATTTTTTTTTTTTTAAATGTGACATTTCCCTGTACCAGCAGCAGTGTGCAGGGGCTCAGGTGTTTCAATCTGTCTCCAGGCTATTTGATCATGTTTCACAGTGACGACTGTGCTTCCCCTAATATGTGGCAGGCAGTGCATGTGAGAGTGATGTTTAACAAAAATCAACGTGTGTTCAGGACTGAACGACTAAAGACATGTTTAAGTTTCCAGTCAGGAACTCCAGTCAGCAGTGGAGGATTTTGACAATGAGCAGAGATAGCACAACACACACTGTGTGTTTAACGTATATGTATCACATACCTTTTTACAGTTATTCCTCCCCTTAGTTTACTTGCACTTTAATCATTTGACTAGAATCACAATAAACACAAATTAAACATTTCCCTTCCTCTTCACCAATTTGCTATTTTTCAATTTGCATTTGTTTATTTATCATGAACAGTGCCAATTATTCAACATTAATAAAAATGTAAATGTGCCCGAGTTAGCAAAGATTGACTCATTTTCATCTGCAGTCCTTTGTCAGAATGTTAAAATGGCGCTTGCTGCAAAGATGAGGCATCTGGCATTTTAATTAGTTCGACATATCACACTAACAAGACCACAGCCACACCACAGTCCAACTCCAAAAGGACAGTTAAGGTGAATTTCTAACAAATCCTCACACAGAAATGACTAAATCAGTCATTTTTTTAGTGCAGTAAGCAATTTCACCTTTCCAAAAACAACGATTTTTCTGGCCTAAAACTCCACAATGAAATGTAATGTAAAGCACCTTTGCCACTGGACAAAGAAACACTAACACCCACTAACATCTGGCTTTTGCCTTTAGTAAGAAAGGTTACAATCAGCATTCATTCCCAGGACAAATGTCTCTGCAGTAGTGACGGGTATTTATCGACTCCAGCTCCGATCGACAGTGTTGAAAATATGACACCGCATCAAAGTGAATATATGATACATAAAATCAACAGGGATAATTGGACAATTATTATAATTTATTAACGAAAATATACAATTAATATGCTCTCCTCAAAGCCACCAGACTACAGTCAGACAACAGTAATTTTATCGAGCTGATCATCGAAACACACTTCATTAAACTCAACAAAATACAGCAATACAACTCAAAATCGTCTTTCTTAGTCTTTCCACTGTTCCAACAATCAGCAACTCTGGTTCGGTCAAAATCAACCCCTAATTCACAGAGTTACATGTCAAAAGAAACAGTTGTTATGCGCTCCTCAAAGCTACCAGACTCCATTGACAAACACAATTATTTTACCTCACTGGTCATTAAAACTTAACAGAAACAATATAAAACTCATCAAAACTGCCTTGGTTAGTCTTTCCGCTGTTCCAACAATCACCAACTCTGGTTTGCTCGAAATAAACCCTTAAAGGATAACTTTGGTATTTTTCAACCTGGACCCTATTTTCCCGTGTTTTTATGTCAAAGGAACTAATGGAGACGACACTTTTTGAAATTGGTCCAGCATTGTCGGAGCATGTTGTAGCCGCCAGCAGCTAAACAAGCTGTAATGTAATCATTTGGGACAATCTGGCACTGTCAGTTTACGTCCACTAAAAGTGAAAGGTAAGAAGACGGTTTCATTTCTCTGTAGGGTCTTTTCCATAATGTTGTCAGACACTTATAATAACAATCTGAGCCCGTCAGTGGCAAAGACAAGCACTGGCCCGAGTGATTACATTACAGCTTGTTTAGCGGCAGGTTGGCTGCAGCATACTCCCTCAATCCTGGACCAATTTCAAATAGTGCTGGGAAAAACATGGGGAAATAGTGTCCAGGTTGAAAAATACCATAGTTATCCTTTAATTCATAAAGTTACATGTGAAAAGAAACAGCCATTATATGAGTTCCTCAAAGCTACCAGACTCCATTGACAGAAACAGCGATTTTACTTTGCTGATCACTGTAAAACACAATTCAGTATATAAAGTAATAATAAAAGTAACCAACGTGACATATGCACTATTTACTAACACTGTTTTCTGCCGTATTTGTGACATTGAATGTGACACATCAGAAAAAATAAAGGCAGAAAGGAAACCTTGTCTACTGGCAATGGGAAAGGAGTCTATCGCCTATTTTTAGCGGGTTTTCCCATGCCTGCATTTACGCGTTAATTTGGGGTTTGAAAAGGGTATTAGCTACCACACATTCATTCAGACATTAACTCAACTACCAACACTTAACACCTCATCTGTCTCTCTTTGTTTCTCCGTCATTCTCTGTGTACTTCACTCCTACTTTTACTTAACTTCTGTCTGAAAATGCCTCTGCGTCTCGTTCCTGTTTTGTTTGACTCTTTTTCTTTGTTTCTCTGTTTGTGTCTCCGTCAGTTTCGTTCTGTCTCTGATGATTTTCCTGCCTCTCATTCTTTGTGACTCTCTCTCTCTCTCTGTGCTTCAGTGCCTTTTTGAAGTTGTTTGTGATGAGAGATGTTTCATCCAATCCCTCCCCCTCCCCCGCCCCACCATGTTCTCTCAATCTTATTTTTTTTCCCCCCATTACATAACATGTTTCAGTCTGATGTGCTGTCACAATAAATCTCCCTGATGACCCTTAAGATGTGTTCACACCGACATTGAACAGTTTCTGAACTCTTTACTGTTTCCTCCTTTTGATCAGTTCGTTAGACCAACTGAGAATAAGGCTATTTGAACTGCGGTGGGACCAAAGAACGACACTGAAAACATTGCAAGAGAAATATCAAAACCACATCAAAGCACTTTGTTAGAAATGAGACTATATTGTGAGTCAGCTATAGGAAAGCCACTCCAAAACTCAAGCATGTATGGAGTTTTTCAAATAGCGGTAAGGAAGGGGTTGAATGATTGTAATTAAGGATTTTTGCACGAGCCATGCCTGAAAAGGAAGTCACATGAGTATAGAGATCAGACAGACTATTATGTTTTTGTGAAAACTTTGGCATGAATTCTTTGATGTTGATGTTAATATTTGAGAAAAATGGAATCACATTTGCACTGAGGGTAAAGCTCTGCCTGACCACAGTTCTCTAAGGGCATACTGTATAGATGTAGAACAACTACTTCAGATGAACTAGAGAGCATTTCATCATGTAATAGCACCAACACGCCAAAAAGAAAAAAAAAATGTGTCCGTCTTTTAAAAATACTTTCCTATTTGGTGCCTTTCCAACACGTTCTCATTCCAACTCATCACATACTGGCACTTTGTCACGCTCCTTGGCGTCACTTTGGGTTTAGACATCAAACCCATTTTGTTAGGTTTAGGAAAAAAACAACATGATTGGGCTTAAAACTTCTACGTTTGTTAAGTGAAAATGAAACTGAATGTTGTGAACATGGGACACGAATGAACAGGTGATTGTAACGTGAAAGTGGAACTTAACACACGGGACGTGAACAGTGGTCTAAAGGGCACCTTGTGCGGTGGTAAAGCACGCCAACAGGTGTGACAAATCCTGGGTATTTGATGCCCTGGGAATGCGAACGGGGTGGCAGTTCAAACCAACGTTGGTGTGTTTGTCGGCTTGGTTCGGTTCCTTTGGGCTGATGTGAAAGCTGTCAGTCAAACTCAGGTGCAGACCAAACAATCAAGATTGAGATCACCTGAAAGGCGGGTGTCAGTCAAGCAGCAACCTCCAGAGCTGAAAAATGAAGCCAACGCAGAAGTGCCAAAAACTGTAGTTCCTTAAATGGCCACTCGAGGCTGGCTCCAAAAACGAGGCGTTTCCTACTAAAAAGTAAGTGAAATGTAAGTTTCCTGTAGAAGACACCTCTTTTTTTGTCCTGTTCCACCTCTCTGTCCTTGCATATGAGATGCATTCCCGACTAATAATGCTCTCATTCAGTTATTTATTTGCTGTTTGTGACACCAGAGAATATACAAAAACTACAGGTGTGAACGCGGCCCACAAAACATCTGTCTGGTTTGTTAGGAGTTAAAACCGGATCTGATCCAACTGCAACAAAATGACCTCAAGACATGGACAGATGTTGACCAACAAGCAGTTAATCACATTTGTAAAAACCCAGCCTGGGTAAACATTTAGACCAGTGGAAATAGCTCCAAAATGTGGCAAAAAAAAAAAAAAATACAGACCAAAATCCTTCATACGGTTTGATTACTGATCATCAGAACTGTCCAATAAATAAGTTACTTGTGAGTCAATGTGACTTTTATTCACAATCCCTGGTGAATTCGTAATTTGGCAGACTCTGACCCATAATGAATAAAATATCTAACAACCCGCTGCATGGGATTCACGCTCACAGCCTTTTAAATGAGACTTTGATGAGCCGCGTGCGTCTCCACACTAACATACTGATTGTCAATACCGAGAGTCAAATGACTAAACACCGGCGTGTGTGCTTCTCCGTGCGTGCGTGTGTTTGCGCTCGCACGGCCGAGAGTGTGCACATCTAGTCATGCTGACATAAAAGGTTGCTCGCTCGCCTGTCGACATTCATTAAGCTGTGTGTGCGTGTGTGTGTGTGTGTGTGTGTGTGTGTGTGTGTGCGTGCGTAGCTAATCATTTTAACTTATTCCCCTAGCCTGCACACCAACCCATCCACTCCATCTCCCATAAGGGACAATTATGTCCACTATGCTTCAAGTGTTTGTGTTTATGCATTCTTATGCAGCATATCGCACAGGCATCAGGGAGTGTTTTGTGTTACTGTGTATATATATATATATTTATTTATATGATGAACTTGTATATATCCGTGTGAGTTTGTGGTCGTGTAATATGTGTGTGTTTGCACTCTGCTATCTAAATCATTCCTCATTCTGCTTCTATGCACATCGGTCCACCTGTCAATCCAGCGCTGAAGTCCTCTTTCTCCCATGAGGCAATTATCTACAGTCTGGTTCATGTGTTTATTATCTGAATGTGTGTGTGTGTGTGTGTGTTTA
>CAKAOI010050642.1:0-11070 GCA_916701655.1 Sebastiscus albofasciatus | reverse complement strand
AGAGAGAGAGAGAGAGAGAGAGAGAGAGAGAGAGAGAGAGAAACTGCATCAGTAGTAAATGGAAGATGAGGATTTTTCTCCTGGCTTTTTATTTCCTCTGGGATCCGTCCCTTTTTCCTCATCTGTCCCCTTATTGTCCCAACCTTTCCCCCTTATCTTACTCTCCTCCCCCCTTCTTACAACCTCTCTCTTTTTCCCCATTCTGCAGCCTTTTCTCTCCACTGCCCCTTTTCATTTTCGTCTCCCCCCCTTCACCATAACCTTCCTCCTTTCCTCTATACTTCCCACATCCAATCACACCTCCGCCTCTGCCTCCCTTCACCTCTCCATCTGTCTTCCCCCCTATCTCTTCCTCCTTTGCCTTTAGGGTGATATAAACATCAGCAGGGCAGAAGGAATCTGGATTTCAGAGCAGCAGACAGGTGAGACTACCGACTTGAAACACTCTGGTAGAACATGGACATCTGCTTGTTCCTGCACACCTGCCAGATTACACTTATCTCCCTCAATGGATTACAGTCGTTTTTTTCATAGCGCCCCTTTACCTTTTCTGACCCTTGTGTCTAACTCCTTCCATGCTGTTTTTTATTCCTCTCCACACTCCAGTTTTTAACCGCAGCTCTCGCCCTTGTCTCAGGATTGTCAATCATTTGTCATTTGTCAATCATTTTAAGCAGCTGGTCCAGGTAAATAAAACACAGATATTTGCATGCATATACACACCCACACACACACATTTAATACATTCTCGCATAGATCACACACTTAAGCAGATTGCACTGCAATGCACAATATGACTCAACACAAAACACCGACAACAGTGTGTCACTGCACCTCTGCAAGATTAGCTTTCATTTTACTTAAGGGTCAGTCTGAATTACAATGTAATTCATAAATGTGAGGGCGCAGTAGTTGATGACTATCCAGTCCTGGATCTTTTGGATTCCCTGAGAGATATTCTATTGACATTCTCACTCCCAACTCATCAAATACCGCCGCTTGGTCATTCCCCATCGGTATCATAGACCGATGCACATGGTAACCCTCCTGCGTTACTTTCGGACGGACCGAGGACAGCGGGTTAATATATGCCCGTTACGTGCATCGTGTCCTTTCAAAATAAATTTCCGTTTTTACAGGAAGTTTGATTTAGGCAACATGGCAAACACAAGACTTTCAACCAGGAGACCAGTGTTCGTGTCCTGTGTGAAACTAAAAGTAACATTGTCTTATTTTGTCTTGTCATGTGACTCGTCGGTATAGTCAGTTCTGTGAGTCATGTGAGTTGCTAGTCACGTGCGTCGTTTAGTATCGTCAGCCCCGTAAATCACGTGAGTCACTAACCAGTGAAGTTAACGTCAACCACGACCATTTCCTAACCTTACCTACCGTGGTTGTGTTGCCTAAACCGAACTTCCTGTGAAGTTTATTTTGAAAGGACACGATGCAGGTAGAGAGCATATATTGACACGCTGTCACTTGCTCCGACAGTTGAATAACGCCGCGGGTGGGTTTACCTTGGAGTTAGTTGAAAACCTGTTTCGTCACATACTATAGCTAAAGGGTGCCTCTCACCAAAACAGCGGTATTTGACGAGTTGGGAGAGAGAATGTGCTCCTTTGGAATATTGTACACTTCTGTATCAGAAATAAATAGCGCAAAAAAACTGTAGAAATATACATTAATTACTATTATTTGTCAGTGTTTGGAGATTGGTCGTAACCCAGCAGGCTTAGAATCCCAATTGAGGCCACCCGTGTGGACAATGTGTCATGGTGACAGGTGCTCCATCACTTCTGCCTCTAGGTCATCTAATTAATCTCCTTCTGTGTCCCAATCCAAGGGCTAAATCTTTCAAAGTCCGTATTTGCAGACAGAGTATGTCATAATGGGCTGCCAAGGTCTGTCTTGTTTCTTAAATGGGGCTGCTAAATGCAGTCTTGTTCGGAAGACGGCCTTCGCAGTCTGATAAGTCAATTGTTTAATGAACCATTCAGGCAATCTTCATCAGCGTGTAAAGTTGGGAAATATCAACTGGCCATGTGGTATTTACCGGATATTTGTAGAAAGGTGGTCATTAATTTCTAGCAAATACATCACTTGAACAAGATCAATAATAATAATAATAAAAAAAGCTTCTGCAAGGTCTAAATAATTGGAGCCATGCAGTTTACAGTTTATTTTTGTTAAGAAATTGAAGTAAAGAGACAATTCTAATCTGGTACTTTTGTGCTATAAAGATGTACTTTTTCAGCCTTTTGAGGGTAGTTATCCAAACCAAATCCAGTGGGTCTTCACATGCTCCAATGGTGAGAGTACACAAAGACATATGTGTTGGTTCTTCCAGCCAACAATGGAACAAATAGTGTGCTTTGCTTGTACCTTCAAAGTTTCCACCTCCAACATTGCCAGGATGGTAATAGCGAAGAAATAACAGCGAGGTAGATACACTAGGCTGTGAAAAAAATTACATTTTTCATAATGTGTGACCTTTAAACCTGGAAATGTTTGATGTTACAGGTTGAAGAGGGCTGCCCAAATGCACCACAGGTCTGTGTGAGGTGGAGCAGCCACAGATTCAGCCCAGCTTTCAGGTCCTCGAGGGGTCCTGTCACCTGCCTCACCCAGCTGCTCGTCAGACCTCTGCATGCCCTCTTTTTGCCTGTACTGACTATGTAGGACTCTTTTACAGCATGCATTTTGACTTGTCATAGCAGGAAAAACACAGATGAAACTAATAACAATAACGGTGGCTCCATTCCGTTTGAGTGTCTCAGGTCAAGTAAGCATAAACACTGTCAGGGCCCTGAAACTGGAACACCTGAATGAAATGCAGGCGTCGATAGTGTTATTGGTTGCACCAGTGCTTGGCTTGCTATGGCAAACCAAAATGTCTTCAGTGAAAAAAAGCCCATTGACCAAGTAAAAACTACACCTTCACCTGCATGAACTTCATGTAAATGTGTTCACATAATCTTTGGTAGTCGACAAATGATTAAATTATTCATACATTTTTTTTAACAGAATATATAATGTGTTAAGGTACATGTCCACAGCCTCCGTTCTTTCCACACTTCCTATTAATTGTCTATGTGAGCAGGCGTGCAATGCATTCTGGTAGCATTGCGGCGCAATTTAAGAGACGGGGCGTGATGTTGGTCGCTCCCTCATTTGCATAAAGTTGAGGTCTAGGCTACTTTATGCACATCACGGGTGTCCGATGTGACTCGTCGCCTCTGGAAACTCCCGATAAACTTTTTTGTTGATCCAAAATAAAGGCAGATTCAGCAACTGCATGGCTTATTTCTCGCCTAAAATGGTTTCAGAAACACATTTCAGTGAACTATTTTCATAATGTAAGAGAAGAAAGTTTCCAAATGAGCTGTCATGTTGGTTCCAGTGTTGGGAGGCGAGGCGATCTCACACGATAAAAAAACACCCCTGTGGACATTAACATTACAGTTTGATTTTGAAATATGAATTCACACAATCAACGTATACATCATTTACAAAAATACAACAGTTTATGCAGAAGTTTTGTAACTGGCCCATCCTAAAAAGAGAGAACCAGTATATGATGAGTCCCCTCACCAGCATCACTCATAACAGGTCATGCCCCAAAATAACCTTTCAGCCGGGACGTCACTATATGTGCTTACCTCTGTCAGCCTCTGCCTGGGCTGATAAGTTCAGACCTGACAGCACTACTAGAGGCACCTTGAGGGAGTCATACAATATTTTCTTAGGGACACTAAACACATGTTATTTGAACTTATTTGTTGAAACAAAGAGTCCCATCATGCCGATGGCTACATGATGCCCCAGATGCCTTTGCTGTGGAACGGCTTCGCTCAAAGTTTCTGACAACATCAGCGGCCAAGATCCACATGAAGATAACTATAGTCAGTGAGCCGTGCCAGTCAATGAGGACTCCCATGAAACATCTTCAACACACTACAATGCGAACCCCACAGTCAGTAGCTGTGTTTCCAATTCAATCATCAAGGAAATTTTAAGTGAACTTTTAAAATGTCACAAAAAAAGAAGTTTGAATTAGGCGCGTTTCCATCAACTGGCTTGGAGCGAATAAACTCGGCTACAGCGTAGTTTGGTCAGAAGTCGGCACTGCTACGTCAGAATTTATTCGGCAAAGGCATTTCCATAATCCATTTAGCACATCTCTTTTTCGACAAGGACAAAAAACGCATCACCTCACATATAAAATAGTTTTTCCGCAATTGAGGAAGTTTAATTGAATTTTGCTGTTTCCATTTAGCTTTTCTAATGTGATTCAAAATGCAAATGAAAATATGTGAATGGAAACATGCCACAAATAATGTCACAGCGACATAGACTATAAAATAATATATATCAATTATATATATATATAGCTATAATAAAATAAGACAGAATAAAGGCGACAGTGCGGCGACAGTGCAGCGCAAGATATGAATACAAAGTACCAAATTTAACAGAATTAAATGCAGTCCCAAACAGAAAAGTTCTAAACCCTGATTTAAAAGAACAGAGTTGGAGGAATCTCAAGTTTTCTAGGTTGTTGCAAATGATGTGATCCAAGCAGATAAATGTATTTTGGCTTTGTAAACCAACAGCAATAATTTAAAATCAATTCTTTAACAGACAGGAAGTCTAGAGGGTACATCGTTTACTGCTGCTTCAGTATAAAATCTATGTCACCATTGCACTTCATTATATTTCTTGTAATCTCTGTCCCTTCCCTTTTTCTCCTCTTGTGTCTTCTCCAGTTAATATCTAAACACCATGACTGGACTTGTGACTGGATTAAGGCTTAATGGGTCCCCCGGGTGTTTAATGTCAAAGGGCCCCCCCGCCACACATTAAAAACACAAGCTGCTTGTAAAAGGATAAGGATAGGATTTTTTGTTGTAAATTTCTTACTCTTTTATATCATTACATAAACACATGATTGTGTCCCTTGCAACTTTTAAATCCTCTGACCCTGGGTCTGTGTACAATAATCCTGTTAACCATTTATTTATTTATATTTTACCCCAATGTTTTATGCCTTTGAAGTTTGTACCCGTACCAGTAAAAAAAAAAAAAAAAAAAAAGGATGTCAAAAATTATTATTAACATTGCTTTTCTCCATTTTCTCTTTTTAAATGCAAGGGCCCACTGTCAAACTGGAGCCCCTGGGTGCACACCAAGGACACCCTGATGGTAGACCCTGCCATGACGACAGCTGAATGTAAGTGAGTTCTATTTCATGGTGTCCACGGTTGACAGGCTTAATTAAATCAGTGGCATTATTGAATAATAATTATTTATAATCAACCTTAATCAGTTCATTCGTGAACATGAATGAGAATAAATGCCTGTGTGTGTCACATGAAATAAATGACAATAATCCCATTAAAACGGATTAGAGAACAGACAAGGTCACATCGAAGGCCAAGAAAAGACATGGATTCAATAAACTAAATAAACAGTGTGTGCGTGTGTGCGTGTGTGCCAGTTAGTGGGTGCACGTGAAAACACCTTATGGAAAAAAAGCAGGATTATTGATTGTAATGCTGCTGCTGGTGAAATGGTAATGGCCAGATTGAAAACATTGATTCTGTGAGAAAAGACTGTCCTTGGACAAGACGAGCTGAGGGACGGATCATCTGTCCCCGTCACGCTGTCGCATCTGTGGGCGCGCATACACACCAAAACACGTATTGTATTCGTCGATATACACAAATCCAGGGACATATTTTAGAATCGCTTGAGGACATGAGCCCAAATCCCCCCCAATGCAATTTTGACCAGACACCAAAAAAGAAAAATAGGTCTGTATTAATTTGGATTTTTCAAATGTTATTTATTCAAGTAACTTTTCAATTTAAAATTTCAAAAAATGTTTTCACCCTATGGAAAAACATGGGGGTCAAAATGCTGTTTCAATGCCTTCTCCACACTGCAAGAAATACAATTCTGGTGCAGAGACACTACATTCATTATCGGTTTATTTTTGGCTGGCCTGAAGGTTATCAAATTTGGATAACACTTTATAATAACCATTATTTATAAATGGTAAGTTGATAGTTAATTGAACTTAGTTAATACTTTTTTTACTGTTAACAAACAATTAAATGATAATAATGTATGCTAATATTTAGTAATGCTAAAATGTGTTATTTTCTCACCAGTTTGTGTAATATTAAATACATATTTTACAAATAATATATTCCATCATAGCTGATAAGAGACGACAACAATTACATTCTGATTACATTAGTAAACTATTTATTACGTTAGTAAACTACTTATTAACAGTTTATTGTTGCACGTATTACCACATTTGATATACTGATTAACACATTTTAAAACCTTTAATTTGTAAAACATCTAGAAACATTACATAGATAGATGAACCAGAAACCAATTATTAACCATTGACAAAGTATCATCTATCTAAATAATGTTTCTAGATGCTTGGCAAAGTATTTTTTAACCATTTAACAAGGTATGAGGCACAAACACATACACTTTCACAAAGCCTGACAGCAGAGCTCAGGGCCTCAATACAGATATAACTGTTTGTTTGATGTATGAAATGTGCACTGTCAGCGTAAACCTGACATCAGATTAGATCAACTTTGTTGTCCCTTGACTCCTTCTTTAAAAAGAAAATGTACTTTTATGACATTTCTGCTTTATTGGTTGGTGCACGACAGACTGAGACCACGAGAGACAGGATGACTCAAGACGGAAAACTGGAAAGTTTTCAGTCCCAGTGCCAAAGAGCAACTCGGAGAAAGTTTAATGCCAGTTCAGTTCCTCCTGAGATGTCCAAAAAACACATTAGCACATGTAAATAATAAATCATGCACTATCTGCACAAGGACACCGGTCCGCAGCCTCAATTCTCAGAAGTCTGTCACCAACCTTCAAAATAACCACAAGGATGCTCATATTTTTGCTTTTTTTTGGACACAATTCAGATCCCAAAAATGCTAGATGATTATTTTTGTTCTAAGTTCTCAAGCAGTATATAGCTATCTACCATGTGTAATGTCAGGATCTTTTTTAATCTTTCAGCAACACACCTTTAGGTCTGTTTGAGCAGCGTTATTCGACACAGACTTAGTTATAAAGCTGTGCTCAGAATGGTAATACACTAACTTGACTGAAGAGACATAGCCACAGGTAAAAGGAATGCTCCATATTAAGTGATTTTAAGTGTTTATGACTACAATCTTTTTTGCTGTAGGAGTCACACAGATAGCAACACATTGTAAGCCGGGCTTGGGTAAGGTGCTGACGTGACTTTGCTAGTGATGTTAGCTTTCATCAGGTCTGCATTTGTGGTCATATGTGATGGGATAAATTGAGAAGAAGGATCAGAATTGTGTAGAAAGATATATTATTTTTTAGAAATGTTTAATTAAGGAGGATTTAGAGGCAATCCTTTCAGTGAAGAGTTGCACAATAATTAACACTCAACACCTGTGGGCTAACTGATATATTTATTTGAGTATAATATATATATGAATAAGATTAAGATGGGACAGCAGATCCATTAAATAGCTCCATGGTGGATGTGGATACTTGGCCTTGCTGTAAGGAAGAACAGACTGTACTGGAATATTGACATGTGAAGTGACCCACGGGATTCTGAAGAGACATTTTGAAGGTTGAATCTGGGTTTGCTGGTTGTCTTCAGGTGTCAGAAAAAGCAAAAAATGTGGGCAACATAGTGAGACTGGGTGGCGTTATTCTCAGCCAGTAACGGCCCATCACATTTGCCCATCAATCAAGGCAAACCCTACACAATATTGGTATTAATGAACAATCATTCTTAAAATCGCCACAAAATAAAATACTGACTTTGATTTTGAACAAAAATTGAATTGATTTTTATATCCACTGTGACTAAATGTAAACAAAACAAAAACAAAAAAATCAGCCATGGTGGTTGCTGCTTGGTTGAAAATAACCTGCCTACTGCTAAATAAGATAAGATATTCCTTTATTAGTCCCGCAGTGGGAAAATTTGCAGTGTACAGAGGCAAAGGGGATAGTGCAAAGAACAAGATGCATCAGCTAACATGGCAAAAAACAGCTTAACAAAGTCTAACAAAATATGAACCATTTAAAAAAGAAGGAAGTATAAAAATAGGAGCAGTATATACAGTATTGCCGATAAGCAGACTATTAACAAAATGCACAAGTGGAAATTGATATTGCACAGTGAGAATGAATGAAATTCCACCTGAAAATATCAGGTAATTGTCAGTTTTTGGTGAGTAAGTGTATGTGGTCTACTGGGAGCAGTGCTGGTTATGGAGTCTGACAGCTGCAGGAAGGAAATAGCGCTCCTTCGCATACTTTGGGTGGAGCAGCCTGTTGCTGAAGGAGCTCTCCAGTGCTGAGATGGTGTCCTGCATAGGGTGGGAGTCATTCTCCATCACGGATGATAGCTTAGCCATCATCCTCCTATCTCCCACCACCTCCACTGTGTCGAGGGGGCATCCCAGGACAGAGCTGGGCATCCTGGGATGCCCCCTCGACACAGTGTAGGTGGTCGGTTGTAAATATGAAATGTCACCTGTGTTATTAATAATGAAAGCTTGGTGTACTCTATAATTCAGATAATCAAGCGATAATTAGTTTGCTGTTAATGTTTCTTTTTCCCACCCCTAAACAAATCCAACCTCCTAGACCCTTCATCAATTAATGATAATTCATTAACTGGTATCTCCATCTCTATTGTGTTGGGGTTAATTAAGGGCAATTACACAACAGTGCGGGCAGAAGCTATTAAAAAGGTGTTCTAAAAAGAAATACCCATGTTTATACATATTTTCCAATTATTTAGTCCCTTTTAATTAGAGATTTTTTTTCTCCATTTAATCCATCATTACAGTACAATGTTAAATGTACGTAAATTAATACAAACATAGTGAACTTCTAGAGGATCATAAACTGTTCAAACTTATATATGCGGCAGTGTTCAAGCAGAAAATATGCCACGAGGGTCTTCGTTGGTGAGGGTGTGTTTCTACAGGTGTCGGAATGGTGATAAATTATAATCTTGAAAGGCCATGAGTTAGAGCCCTGAGTCTTTAAGGCTTATTGGATGCCAATACACTGCCCAGCGGTTTATAATATAACATGACTTCTGGAAAGTTATCGCAGTGACTATCATTTATCCTCCATGTCTTGAGGTAAACAGTAGAAAGAAGCTATTGACATTTGGTCAACTATATTTCTGGATGACGTCACATTCTGTTGCAGCAAAAGTTGAGCCAGGTTCAACTTTTTTGTTGGACAACCCTACGTTCTTTGTTTTTTTTTATTACAGAGCCCTCTATGTTGATATCACTGCTTCAACCTAATGCTCTCATTGAACTAATGCACAGGTAAGTATCACAAGTAATTATGTCCTTATTGGATGATTTGGCACCTCATGATTTGCATTCAAACCCAAAGTTCAGTTCAAACGCAGGTTGTGTGCAAGTTGTGTGCCCTAGCAAGACAGAAGGTAAGGGTGTGGAGGTTTGTGGTGTTAGACTGGCATGTAGCAAGTTTGATTTCCTTGCAAGAGACTGGAATTAATCAACTGTCACAGACCTGCAATTAATTGTTAAATTTGCATTGGCCATAATGATCTTTCCCTAACCCCTCAAATGGCAGTAGGCGGTATATTTTTGGCATCATTGGGCAAAAATTCTATAATAACCTTTCACCATATTGTAATTCAAATGTTCTGAGAGATAACTACACTTCTGCACCTCATCATGGCTCTGTTTTACAGGCATTAAAAAAATCTGATGAACAGCAGACCTCAGATCAGGACACAGAGGCACATGTTTCATGTACTACTGTCACGATATAGTGACCGTTTTGTAAAACTAACTTTTTTTAAATCATATTTGCTCCAATCTCGCCAACTTCAGCTTTAACCTTTTTAGTTGCTTAACCCCAAACATATCTTAACCAGATGTTATATGCCATAACCACAATCTTCCCCTAAGCTTAACCCTACCAATCTGCCATGAAAGCAAGCATTTTAAAAACATTGGTAACGGACATTGAACATAATCCATGGTAGTGCAGAATCGTCCAATATTGTATTTCATGTCTGGCAATAAGGTTGAAATTATGAAGACTGTCAATGTGTCGACACAACCTTTCCTAACATTGAAATAATTGGCCGGACTGGAAATTACAATTTGACTTGTGCAAACAAAAACTTGCCCCGTGATTGGCAACTTGTCCGATGTTTTGCTCTGTGGAAATTTGGCTGTGGTTTTTCCACAAGTCTTTTATGAAAACCGCAGTCTCTCACTTTGAAAAGGAATATGTGTGATTACAGAATAACAATTTTCCTGGTGAGGCTTGCAGAACGTTTAGTTTATTTGTGATCCAGATGAGGCAGTGATACTATGTTAATGCCCTACTCTTAGGGCAATTAAGCATCCCGCTGTCTTATCTTCTCTCTCTCTCTCTCTCTCTCTCTGCCAGCCATTTAGGCAATTATGTGATTAGACAGGGATCGAGCTGATGACTGTCTGACGGATAGAAATACTGTAGTATTTAATGACCCTTCCTTCAGCCCACATATCCACATTCAGACATGCACAAGAATGCAAGGAAACACCCACATGCTCACGAATGCAAGCCAGTACAAAGCGCACACATACGGTATAATGACATTCCTCTCATCGGGTTTTCTCTCAGCTTTCTGTCAATACAGCCCTTTCACAGCAACGCTAATTAGATACAAAGGCTATAACAATATTAGCCTGCTTTTGTACAGAGAGGCCACTAACACTATTAGCATAAAGCAGCTAAGAGTTATTAAAACAAGGGACTTAACAGAATTAGCGTAGGAAGGAGCAGTTTGGTTTGATCTGCTGCTGTGTAGACAGTGCTCATTTAAGTAAATGCTGATTTATGTAAGGGGTAGACAGAGTCAGCATGCACTTTATACATTAACACCCACATTCTCTTAGCCGTCTATATGCTGACCTGAAAGAATCCTGAATCACCAGTCGAATCAAACTTTTAGGAAATATGTCTGGTTGACATGCATTTGAA
>CAKAOI010050640.1:0-10049 GCA_916701655.1 Sebastiscus albofasciatus | reverse complement strand
GTTGGTGGTGATGGAGGGGTGGAGTGGTGGTGGTGGTGGTGGTGTTGGTGTTGGTGGTGGTGGAGGGATGGTGGAGGGGTGGAGTGGTGGTGGTGGTGGTGTTGGTGGTGGTGGACGGGTGGAGTGGTGGTGGTGTTGGTGGTGGTGGTGGTGGTGGAGGGGTGATGGTGGTGGTGTTGGTGGTGGTGCTGGTGGTGGTGTTGGTGGTGGTGTTGGTGGGTGGATAGGCTGGAGAGCAAGGATGTCAGTCAGGATGGGGAGAGCCGTGCCGGTGCGAACCGCCGGTATGAGGAGAGGAGTAAGAGGACGGGTACCAGCCAGCAGCAGAGCAGAGATCATGTATAAGGTGATACCTCATTGATCCCCTTTATAGGATGCTCTGCTTGTTCTGGAGGAGGAAGGGTCATCAGGTGATGAGCAGAAGAGGCTTTCTTGCTCAAAGGCACCTCAGCAAGGCGTTGAATTGGTGTTTTCCTGGTTAATCATCATCTGTTTTCATTTTTGGGCTGTCAGGGGTTAAAGTTCCTCTCGGTCTGTCAGTGACAGGACTCACCGGCCTTGCCTTGAGATGTGAGGGAGGTGTGAGTGTCCTTATCTGACACACAGAGAGAGAGAGAGAGAGAGAGAGAGAGAGAGAGTGGAGAGGTCAGGTGCGTTGAAGATGTCATTTAATTTATCTCCTAGCTGGCTTCAGATTGTGTGTGTAAATGAGATAGAAGGAGCTATCAATTAACAGGCTCTGATTGTCAAAATCATTCTTATTCTAATCATCATTATCATCATGTGGTTGTTATGGGTGTTTCATACCTGTTAATCACTGAAAAACAAAGCTGTCTGCAGGTCTTATTTTGAATGCAGGTTGTCACTCAAGTGCTGCATTTACAGTATAGGGATGCACCGGCAAAAAAATTGGTCAAAAAATAAGCAGGAATTAAAATTCCAGTATATTATGTATATAGTATATAAACATAGAATTGAACGGAATAGATTGGCTCCATTGTCACCTATACCCGATCTAGCTATTTGAGTCAGTATCGGCTCGATATCCTATCCGGTATCGGTGCATCGCTAATTTACAGTCTTATACTTGGGAATAGGAAAAACAGCCTGCTATTTCCCGTTAAATGATGTGTTTAGTATAGGCTGTTATGTGTTTTTAATGTCAGCTGAGCTGATGGCTGCTTCCACTGTAAATATCTAGGACACGTCTAAAACATCATATGAGAGAGACCGAGAGAGAAAGAGGGAGCAATCACCAATCATCAAGTCTTTAGCTGGCGTGTACTAGGCCAAGCGTCACCTTATTAAATCATTAGGCCATATTTCATAATCATATGGGGCTCCCAGCCAAACCAGACCTGAATCAATAAACTGTCATCTCAGAGTGGAGGCTATACGGCTGCATGCCAGTCACTCCGCCGCTATAGATCTCCTGCTGCTGGATGCATTTCTAACACGAGAGTTGATCTGTCTTTTTATGGCGTTCAGCCTTTGAAGAACAGAGCCTCTTCTTCTCCTCAATCTTTCACCTTGTATGTGAGAGACAGAGGATGACAGTATATCTGCCTGTGAGCAACAACAGCCCCAACTGTGAGGAGTCCTCTCCTCTCCTCTCCTCTCCTCTCCTCTCTTCTCCTCTCCTCTCCGTTCCTCTTCTCTCCTCTCCTCTCCAATGTCCTGTCCCCAGCTCTGATATGACGTTTGTGCTGACGCACAGGCAGTGCAGCTGAATAGAGGAGTGTAATTATGGAGCCCTGCTTGTGTCTGAACCAATCTGGTGGATGCCTGCCTCAGAAATCGGGGTGTACGCGCTCAGCACAGAACAGTGTGGGCGTACCAATTAAAGCATTGTCTCACAAACAGAATATTCCAATTACTCTCCGTTCCTTTTGCAATTTGACAGAGGTTGTAACCTGTGTTAAAGGTCTTTGACATTTTAAACATGCAATCACCCCCTTGAACCATCTGTCATCCACAGACAAAAGCATCAGTCAGGACGTGTTTTATGAAACACTGTGAGCCTATTATAGTATGCCACGCATATTTAGCTTCTTGTGAAAAATTGTGGAGCACGCTTGATGTGTTAACTGCAACACAAATCACCACTTTCTAATTTTTACTGTACATGCGTACAATGGATGTTGCCACTGATGAGATTCAAATATGTTACAGGTGACCCCACTGAAAAAGCAAACAAAGTTTTTTGGTTTTATTTTTTTAACAGACTGTATGAAACACACCGAGCTTTCAGTGAACTACAAACCCATCCGTGGCAACTGTAAACGCTCTGAGGAAGTGCTGTGGTGACGTAGTATAAAGGTAGAGTGTGCAACATCTGGCGGCATCTAGTGGTGAGGTTGCAGATTGTAACCTCTCCGGTGTGCCAAGTGTGTAGAAGAACTACGGTGGCCGACTTGAAAATGTGAATGGCAATGAAAATGAGTGGTGAAGCAAGAGAGAGAGAGTAGCGGTGAAGACTGAGTTAGTTTAGTTTTCAGAATATCAAGTGAATGTACAGGGGAAGTTGCAGTTTGTGCAGAAATAAATGCTACAGCTCCTCAAGATCAACAAAGGTTTCCTGTGTCCGGCCCAAGCAGGAAAAGTTAACACAGTGGTTTGTCTGTTCTGGGCTACTGTAGAAACATGGCAGACTCCGTGAAGAGGACCTGCTCCCTATCTAGATATAGATAAACGGCTCGATATATATATTCCATTCTTGCCAATAGATCCCCCTAAATGTTACACACTGGTCCTTTAAAGAACGAAAACAAACACAGGGCTTTCATCCATGAGACCGCTGTTTGTGTCCCATGCGTTAAGTTTCACTTTCACTTTACAATCAGCTGTTTGTTTGTGTCCTGCGTTCACTGTGTTACTTTCACTTTTCAACTCTGGTGGTTTTAAGCCCAACCATGTTGTTTTTTCCTAAACCTAAATACGTGATTTTGTTGCCTAAACCTAAGCACGTATTTTAGATTAATTCACAACATAAAGCATGTGTTTACGTGACCGAAAAATGACGCCCCTCTGTGTCACTTTTCAGTCACGGTAAACACAAAGCATCAGTATGTGACAAGTGAGAATTATTGTGGAAAATGCCCATCACAGGTTTCCAAAGTAAATTTTTGGCATTTGCATTAATAAATCACAGTCACACCACAATCACATGTTGTTGCATCACGATGAACTTTTGTTTCATCACATTCAACGTTTGTTGCATCACAGTCACCTGCTCTTACCCGTGACTGTTAAATTAGCATATCATGTGTTTATTAATGGCAAGCGCTTCAGGTTCACACAACGTAAAGAAAAAAGAACAATTCTTTTTCAAGTCCAAACATTTGTTGAATCCTTTTTATGATTTATTCATGTGGGCCCCTAAAAATCCACAAAGGGGCTCATATCCTGCTTTAGCCCAAAGCTATGAGTAACAGAGAGAGAGGGTCATGATTGGGACACTAGACACTGAGTAGATACAAGTATGTGCACAAATCATCACACTAGCTCTCCAACTGCGCAGTCTTTACTAACGCTGAGGGATTTTGGCACATTATGTATGGATAAACAAACCTCAGTTGGACTGAACCATTTCCATGCGCTTTTTTTAACTTCTTGGCTTCGGCTTTATTAATGCTTTTAACATGTGGATTGGCTTCATCAAAGTGGCGGTAGATATTATTCAGTAGGGCACATGTGTTATTAGTGAAAAGAAGAAGTGTTTGATGTTTTGTTTTCATTTAAAAGTGACTGAATGACACTCACCTTCCTGAACTTAACTGTTACCCCACTCCCAGGAGAAAAATGGTTTGGGAAATCCAGCCGACCAAATGCAAGACAGATGCCTGGCCTACTGCATTTGGATGGGAGTAATGTCTTGTTGTTATTGCTTAAGTCAAATTACAGTAATCTTTGTGGAGTGTTTCTCATTATTAAGGTTATATTCTACTATAATCGGATGTAACACCTTGTCTAATTTCTATACTTAATTGTTTTGATAACTCAGTGTTTAGCTTTGAATCATAGCTCTCATTGTGTCACCCAATATAAATAAATATTGTCGTGTGGACTCATGTGAACCTGTTCTAACCTCTACATACCAGCCATGTGTGTATTATGGTCCTGAGAAATTATACACTAGTGCTCTCTAGTGGCTGCTGAGACACTTAAGAACTACGAGACACATCTACATAGAAACCACACAATGTTACCAGGGAGTGTTTCTGTCTTTTTATGGCGTTCAGCCTTTGAAGAACAGAGCCTCTTCTTCTCCTCAGTCAGGAATGAGACTCTATTGCAAACACTGGGACATTGTACCATTACAGACTGTTCTTTCAGGGCTGGAAGAGTGAAAGAGAAGAGAGCGATCATGTCATGCTGAGCTGGTATTTGGTCCTTATTCCTGCTTGCAACTGAATAGCCCCTGCATGACTCAACCTTATACATTAACTTGCATGTGTGTGTGTTGAACTAATCCCTTAATGACCTTTAACTTGATGACAGCTAGACAAGACATCAGTTGGACTGAACTTACAGAGACTGTAGTCATTAATGTGTGTTTCCCTCTCTGTGTCCACAAAGAAAGAAAGACAAACAGACAGAAAATATTGAAATTTCTCTCAACACATTTGAGGAGGAGGGAGGATGGGCGGGGACAAGGATAGGACAGGTGTGCCTTAAAAGAGACTCTCAGTACGTCTGGCAAGTGTTTGAAAATAGGTGAAGAGCAAGAGAATGGAGCTGGATGGAATAGAGAAGAAGAGTCTGAAAAGGTCGAAAGACAACAAGGCTTTTGAGTTAGAGGTAGGGAAAACTTGTTTCTCAAGCTATTCTTGAGTAATAGTTCAAAAGGAACCTTTTATTTGTATGTATCTGTGTTTAAACGACATCTCTGATGTTTTTTTACTGAATCAGCCCATTAGCTGAGCTAATCAAGCAGATTTCAGGCTTCTAACTTTATATCAAAAGATTCAAATGACTGAAATATTATTGGGAATCTTGTTACAATAGCTTCTTAAAGAGTAGCATCTCTATCACCTTCACAAGGTTTGGTATTCTGTGCTGTGGGTTTTAGACTTGGTAAGCTATCGTTCAACCAGAAGACACAACGCAGAGACACATGTGCTCAGTGTGCACAAGAGAAGAAGCTCTCCATTAACCAGTTTGCCTCAAAGTTCTAAGTAAATATGAATCATTAAGCAACCTTGTGTAAACAAATTCCTAATATTGTTTCCCCTCAAGCTGCCTCTGTGTGTGTTACAGGAGCAGGATCAGATATACATTGATGTGGACAGCTCTGCTGATGTGGACAGTGCTGCCGATTTTGCAGACGATGATGACAAAATGACAGACGAATATAAATGGTTGCCTTTTTGTTTTTGCCAAACACACATTCTTCATGTCAGATGTTCTCAGTTTCTTCTAAATCACCAGCCTTTCTCTTGCCCCTTTGATGCAACATTAACTCTCTCCTTATCTTCCCTCTTATCTTTCTCCCCCTTTGTGTGCCCAGCTTGCCAGAGAAGAAGATACAGGCATTCCAGGGCTATTTGGCAGAGCGCAAAGACCAGATCCGCCTGATCATATACCTGTTTTTAGCAGCAGGTGAAGTATCTTTGTTAGCATCCGTTAAAGTGTAACTTAATGTGTTGCAGGTCTCCGTCTGGGGGCCTCAAAGAGTATCAAAGTCTTTCTTCATAAATTTGTAGCATTAAAGAATCTCTCATTAATGTTTTATCGGAGACACAGTGTGTCCACTGTTCTGTACAACTGATTTTCTTTGTTTGGTACTTTAGATTTTTACACATAGGATTAAATCTAAGTATACTGAAAAATGTAAAAATGTATTTATAGTCTTGCTTTAGGGGTTTCAGTGCACATAAAGGCGTGTGAAGCGCTGTTTATCTTTGCAAACTAGCTGCGCTGGTTAAGAGAATGTATGTAATGGGACTACATGCTCTACGCCTCGCAGCGTATTGACACGAGCGCGCACGTGTGTGTGTGTGTGTGTGTGTGTGTGTGTGTGTGCGTTCCTGACTTGGGCTACCTTCGGGGACACATTGCAGACTAAAGACCAGTTAATTGGGGCAAATACTGTTCCCAAATTTGGAAAAAGCTGATTTTTGGGTCAGTGGTTAAGGTAAAGGTTAGGCAAGTAGTGGTTATGGTTAGAGTAAGTCTCCAGGAAATGAATGTTAGTCTATGTAATGTCCCCAAAAGTGACCTAAGTAAACATGTGCGTGTGTATGTGTGGAATAGACTGAGAAAACTGGAGAGAGATTTATTTTTCTATTCAGGGCAATTTACTGCACAATTGCTATGATTGTTAATGGAAAAATCCAGCCATGGCTAATCAGAACACATGTGGAGTGTGTGTTTGTTTGTTGTGGGGCTGTCCGGACTACACAAGACGCAAGTGTGTGCGCACACACACACACACAGACTTGTCAATGCCAGCTTGTATTGTGATACTGTATTGATCCAGAGATAATAACAGAAAATACTGCAGGCTATGACTTATACAACTTGTTGTTTTGTTGCTCTCAAGTCTGTCTAATAATGACCCTTTTGTCCTTTTTACAAATATTTTAGAGATATGTGTGATTTTCCCTGAAAATAACATTGTAAATAGATGTATGTATTCTAAGGCATAGATCAGTTCGTACTGTGAAACACAAACAACGTCTCTACGGTTCCAACCTTTGTGGAATTTGACTTAACATAACACATCCTATCAAAACACAAATGTTTTCTTTTGATCCTGCTTATCCAAAAATACGTTTTGTTAATTTTCAAATATTTGGGATGCGCCAAAGTTGATTTTGTAGATCGCTGGCTCAGCATCATTCATCAAGCTTCATTTGTCAACTATTTAATTCACACAGGAGTATACAAAAAAGGCTTTACCATGTGGTTATTTCATATTGACTATTTATTTATTGAATTGCCAGAAAATATGTTATATCGTGATATCATTATCGAGATATGAAATTACCTATAGGCCTATCATGATAGAAGATTTTGGCCGTATCGCCCAGTCCTAATTTCCGTTCAGTATTTGTCAGTCAGAGGGTATTCAAGGTCACAGATCAAAACACACAATATCTTTTCATTTGAAGACAAGAAAACAGAAGATAAAAGAACTGCAATGAAGGAATTTGAAATGAAATGATCCTTTTACATGTTCACGAGTGTCAGACTTGATGGATAAAAATCAAACTGTGGTGTATTTGTTTTTTGTGTAGCATTTTGAAAGTACCAGAGTCAGAGATAAGTCAGACTTGTGTTCAGTTTTTGGCTGTGTAGTTGATCTCTGTGTCACACGCCAGTAATTTCAGGCCTCACATTAACTACACTTCCTGCTGTCTTTTTAACCGGAGGAAGTAAAGATTTGAATCGTTCTGATAAAAGAAAATTATGTCAGCTCTGTTGGATATAATTCATATGAATACTAAATTTGTTTCAGGCTTCGTTGCCATAGTGATAGCGGCATGTGTCCTGAACTTCCACCGGGCTGTCGGGCTGCTGGTCATCGCCTTGGTAACCGCATTCTTCCTGGTCTGGGATTGGCTGATGGAACGCTATGGCGACAGGGTGTGGGAGGAGCTCTCTCCTATCAGAGACCTTCTCAGCAGAAACTGGTTTTGGATCAGATGGTGAGAAATGTTTTGTTTCAGTTGTCCTGACCTGGTGTGCACCTTCCTTATTAAAAGACGGGCGGTGACACTGTAGAAAAGCCATTGTAGAGTCAGTATGCTAAAAATCCTTCTTAGTAGCTGTAACTAATGTATATAATGTGCAAGCCAGTTTGTCTCCTGGCAACGGCAATGTCCTCAGACTGAGGAAATTCATTGTTCGTTAAATCAGCATGAGCACTGAATTCAAACAGGGCAGGATAAAGGACACAAGAGCAGTTGATGGCAAAGTGTGAGAAGAACTGCTGTGTGCTACAGTGCACATAAAGTAAGGTAATTCCACTAGCTCAAGGGCACTTATCTCAGTAGAAAGGTGAAGCAGAGATTACCGCCACGGTCGTATGTCTCAGCCAACCAGTCAAGTTGCAGTTTACATCCATGTCTGTCCAAAATCACTTCATCATTTTATCCTGTTAGGCATTTGTGTGAAATTGTCATAATTAGCTCATGAATTCTTGAGTTATGGACAAAAACATGTTTTTTGAAGTTACAGTCACCTCGACTTTTGACCACCAAAATCTAAGTGCCAAATTTGAAGAAATTCCTTCCAGGCATTTCCTGAGATAATATCGTGTTCAAGAGAATGGGATGGACAACCCGAAAACATGATGCCTCCGGGCACGGCTGATGCTGGCGCAGAGGCATCTCCGTCCTTCAGGCCGCCTCTACAGGATGCTTGAAACAACTTTCAAGCATCTTTCAAGTATTCATTTTTATGCCCTGTCCATGTGTACGTCCGTCCCATTCTCATGAACGTGATATCTCAGGAATGCCTGAAGGGAATTTCTTCAAGTTTTGGCACAACTGCTTCTATCTTATTGACTATATATTCTGGATTTTGACATCTGTCCCTCTCTCTGTCTGTCCAGCATAATGTACATGTTGCTGCTGGTGGCCGTGGTGTGCTGGCTGGCACTGGACACAGCCCAGCGAGGGACCAGACAGCTTGTGTCTTTCTTTGGTCTGCTGCTCCTCATCTTCTTAATGATGCTGTTCTCCAAACACCCATTCAGGGTAAGGGATGCACACACACACACACACACACACACACACACACAGTACACACACACTTTTTATGCCTTCGTGCCGGCAACAGCCGTGTGTCCGTCCCATTCTCGTGAATACGATATCTCAGGAACGCCTAGTGGGAATTTCTTCAAATTTGGCACAAATGTCCACTTGGACTCAATGATGAACTGATTCGAATTTGGACAGACATGGATGTAAACTGCAACTTGACTGGTTTGTGGAGGCGGTAATTTTAATAATCGTGTATTGTACGTGTGTTGCAGTGGTGTTGGCAAACTTTGCTGTGCGGGATCGGGCTACAGTTTCTCTTTGGTCTGCTGATCCTCAGGACCACATCTGGCGTACGTGGACTGGCATGGGTTGGAGAACAAGTAGAGGTACACACATACACACACACACACACACACACACACACACACAAATATCCTATCCATATTCCTTTTTTTGTTTCATTGTTTCCTTTTTTATTTCCTTGTGTCCTTCTTTCCTTTCCTAGTTTCTTTCTCTTTATTTCTTGTGTACTTCTTTTCTTTCCTTGTTTCCTTATTTTTTGTTTCCTTGTGTTGTTTCCTTTCCTTGTTTCCTTCTTTTGTTTCCTTGTTTCAGTCCTTTGTTTCCCCCTTTTTTATCTTTTTTGTTTCCTTGTGTCCTATTTCGTTTCCTTGTGTTCTATTTCGTTTCTTTGTTTCCTTCCTTTGTTTCCAACTTTTTCTTCCTTGTGTCCTTATTTTGCACTAGCATCAAAGTCTACTTTTGTTTATGGTAAATTTGGGGATTTTCCGGTTTTGTAGCTCTGAAACATTCACAAACATTCCTGCTGCATCAGTACTTACAAAAGAAACTCATTTCTTTCAAAGTTTTCTGTTTCTGTTGCTAATGAGTCTAAATCTTCTCCGTATAGACGTTTTTGTCATACACAGATGTTGGGTCTAAGTTTGTGTTTGGTCCCAATTATAAAGACCACTTCTTCGTCTTCAAGGTATGACACAAAACCAATATGATGCACAGACACACACACACACACTGAGTGAATGATGGTAACAGTGAAATCATAACAGTGACAAGAACAGAAATGAGTGTGTTTATATGGACATTAGTACCCACTTATGATTGGGTTTCTGTAATATCCAGGTTATGTGTTTGGGCAGGTAAACATCATATCCTGGTTTCAGAAACCAGTTTCTGATCACTGTCTGTCATGTGTGCAACTGCTTCATTAGCTAAATCAACTTTAATAGTCAGTAAAACCAAAAATATGATCATAAAAAAGATAAATGACAAAAAAATTAAAGGTGCCACTACAACTTAGCGGGGATCATACAAAAAGAA
>CAKAOI010050638.1:5314-48764 GCA_916701655.1 Sebastiscus albofasciatus | reverse complement strand
TCTATCTATCTATCTATCTATCTATATCTATGTATCTATGTATCTATCTATCTATCTATCTATCTATATCTATGTATCTTATCTATCTATCTATCTATCTATTCATCTATATCTATCTATCTATCTATCTATATATATATATATCCATGTATCTTATCTATCTATCTATCCATCTATCCATCTATATCTATGTATCTTATCTATGCATCTATCTATCATCTATCTATCTATCTATCTATCTATCTATCCATCTATATCTATCTATCTATCTATCTATCTATCTATCTATCTATCTATCTATCTATCTATCTATCTATATCCATGTATCTTATCTATCTATCTATCTATCCATCTATCCATCTATATCTATGTATCTTATCTATCTTATCTATCTATCTATCTATCTATCTATCTATCTATCTATCTATCTATCTATCTATCTATCTCTCTCTATCTATTTGTAATGCTGCAGTTCTCCTGTAACCCTCCAGGTGTCGCTGTGACGTGCTGATGAAACTCCCTTTAACACCACAGAAGAAGACCCGTGTCCTTCACAACAGCAGACATGGCGACTGCTACCAGAATCATCCAGAGGCTCAGAAACTTCCTATCAGGGGTAAGAAACACAACCACAGACACGCTTTATACCCGAGCCAGGACATACTGTGAGTTATTATACATTATATTAGTTTATCACCGGGTTGTTTCTCTCAAAACAGATGTAGGAACAGGACTAATTAAACCAGCAGAAGCTGCTGATGCTAGCTGACGTTAGCTGGATGCTAGCTAGCAGGAAGAAGAGGATTAGCATTAGTATGTTTTGATCTGCAACTTTCAGTAATTATGTTTCTTTTTCAGCACGACCTGCAAGCCAAACTGCAGCTGAGATATGAGGAAATTGCAAAGAGGTAAGACTCACCCTGTGAAACTATTAGGCTCATTTTTTATGCACCAATTTAGATAGATACATAGATAAGATACATAGATATAGATAGATACATAGATATAGATAGATAGATACATAGATATAGTTGGATAGATAGATAGATACATAGATATAGATGATAGATAGATAGATACATAGATACATAGATATAGATGGATATATATATATATAGATAGATAGATAGATAAGATACATAGATATAGATGGATATAGATAGATAGATAGATAGATACATAGATATAGATGGATAGATAGATAGATACATAGATATAGATGGATAGATAGATAGATACATAGATATAGATGGATAGATACATAGATACATAGATACATAGATATAGATGGATATATATATATATAGATAGATAGATAGATAGATAGATAAGATACATAGATATAGATGGATAGATAGATAGACACATAGATATAGATAGATAGATACATAGATATATAGATAGATACATAGATATAGATGGATAGATAGATAGATAGATAAGATACATAGATAGATAACATACATAGAGATAGATAGATAGATGGTAACTTTATTGATCCTTAGGGAAATTCAAGTTTCCAGCATCACAGTTTCATAGTGCAAAGCATGTTAGTAAAAAGGCAGTAAAAAAGTTAGTAGTGCAAAGTACAAAAAAAATCTACCAGATATAAAAATACAAGGAGATGAAGAAAACTGTTACAACTGAATATAGTGCAGAGTAACAGCAAGCGTTAAATTGTGATAAATTAAGGGCCTGACAATCCTGGCAAAGTGCAGAACCTGTATCACCCTTATGCAACCTGAGAGAAAGTACTGGCGCTGCTGATTCTTTGCACTAAAGTCCATCTTATCACTTGTGCACAGCTTTAAGTAGACCTATTTTCACAGCAGAGATACAGCTACATTCTGTTTACAATGTTTTTTCTATAGGACACAGCCACCACCCAAACTACCAGTAGGCCCCAGCCACAAGTATGCCTTTAACTACTACTGCAACAGAGATGGACGCAGAGAGTCAGTACCCGCTACAGTCATCATGTCTTCTCAGAAGGCTCTCGCTGCTGGCAGGTAAATGACTGTCAATGCATTTGCATGTACAGTAATTATTTGATTATAACCTGATAAGGACATTACTCTTATTATGGAAAGAGTCTCGCTCAAGGAGAAGTCTCGTTCTGAAATCTGGCGAGGTGACCTGTTGCCAGAAGACAACGGTGGAATAGTAAAATACATCCATGGTGGAAACGCGAGGGCTAGACGGGCAGAGTTTGTTGTGTTGGAGTACAGAAAGCATAGCTTAGTGTTATCTAAAAGATTTTCAATGTCATGGCTGAATATTTAGATGATTTTTGACAATGGATGAGGTCTTTGAATTCGATGGCCGTCTGTATTTATTTGAGCCAGAGTATACGGATATTCAGATTTCACGAGACTTCTCCTTGAGCGGGACTTGGACACAATAACAAACAGACTGGATCAAGGGAAAGGTAAGAAAAATGTTTTATTTCTCTGTAGGGTCCTTTCCATAATGTTGTCAGTAAAATATGCGGAGTACACAAACTTTAATCCAGCTGACACCTGCCAGAGCTATGTATTGATCTGACATCTTCTAATGTGAGCAGTAACCTCTTACAGCTGAAGTGTAAAGTTAATAATAATAGAACTAGTTACATCTATTTACCCCCTGATAAGTGAAATATTCTATTTGCAGTGAATGTTTAAGTTCTTGTGGTATTTTCCTGACTCTTCTGATCTCTTCTAGTCAAGTTGCTGAAGTCCCAAAGCTTCCAGTGACCCCAGGTGCTGCATATAAGGAGCCACTGCTCTCCACAGACCAGCCATACCTCTGAGCAGCAGGATTAACCCCCTCAGCATCAACAACCTAATTTCTCCATCCAAACCTGCTGCAGAGACCTGACCACTGCATGTGTTGGTTGTATCCTGTACTATATAAAATGTGAATAAAATGTGTTCTATTTAAGATTTGTGTGGTCATATTAACTGAACAAATGTGACATGGATTTTGGATCATCAGTGTGAACTGTGTGAATAGATATGCCGCAATGTGAGATAGTTTGGAAATCCTGGGTGAGTGGTGAGCCTAATCGCAGGGAGGACTACGTAGATGTGTTCAGTGCAGCAGCTGGATCCTCCAAGGGGCTGATGCCCAAAGAGGTGAGGACCTAGACCAGGGGTCAGCAACCTGCAGCTCTGGAGCTCCTCTCCAGTGGCTCCCTGTGGATTTTTAAAAATGGAAATGAATAACTGTTTTTTGTTCATTTTCATTTTTATTTATCATTGTTGTAGGTCTATGGTACGATGGAGTATTAGGGCCACATTGAGGGAAAAAAAATAAATCGGAGATTTTGAGAATAAAGTCATAATATTATAAAGTAGTAATTTTACAAGTTATTTTTGTTTTTTCTCGGAAAGTTATGACTTTATCCTCGTAATATTAAGACTTTTTTTCTTGTTATGACTTTATTCTCATATGACTTTTTTGTTAAGTTATGACTTTATCCTCGTAATATTAAGACTTTTTTTCTCGTAAAGTTATGACTTTTTTCTCGAAATCTCAGATTTATTTTCCCTCAAACTGGCCCTAATACTCTGTAGTAGTCCCTCACTGCATTAGACTTACAGTATATATTATATACTTAGACTATAGGTTGTTACCTTCATCACAATGCTCAAATGTTTTGCGGCTCCAGACAGTTTTTTTTTTTTTTTGTTGTTTTTTTTTGCATAAAATGGCTCTTTTGATAGTAAAGGTTGCTGACCCCTGACCTAGACGCTAGGCTTGAACCTGCTCTCTTCCAAAATGAGACAGTCCAGCCTCAACATCCACAAAATAATTTAAATTGCATCACATGAAAATTGACCTTAATTGTCTGACAGAGTGTAGATAGATACTAATGGTAAACTGCCATTACATGTAGAAATGCAGGATGTCTCATGCTTCTCATTCATATAACTTAATGTCCTTTTATTTGGCATATTAAGTATCTGTAATTTAAAACTAGCATCAGGTTTGAGAAATTAATGCCTCCAAGTTTGTTATGATGGACCTGGCAGGGCATCCATTAAAGAAAGTGCTTCTTGTCATTTCAAAGTGTTGTGACTCTGTCAATTTGAGCCTGGATTATGTCCCATGTGTTACAGCTGTATGTGTTTCCTGTGCTGTTGACCCCATTTGTTGAAGACTTCACCTTCAACCTGAGAGGAGGTCTAATCAGCACATGTGATTAGAAATACCTGTGTAGGTGTGCAAACATTTATATGCACTGATATAAGCTGTTGGATGACAAGTCACTCAACACTTCATTCTTTAAAAGGTGAGCAGTTTTAGGACAAAGGAGTTTTATATGTAAGATATAATGTAAAATATTTAGACTAGTTTAAAGTAGGAGGATGTTGTTGGCTAATGTTTCAAGGTCATACTGACATTGAGGAGCATTTGTGTATTAATTTATTCAATAAAAACAGAAAGAGATGTTTAGAAAATGTTTTTAACTAAACAATTCATTTTAAAATGCTATCCATGTAATTTAAAAAAAAAAAAGGTGCATTAAGACAGAGAAATGTTGCACATCAATTAAACAAAAAACTGAATACAATAAATGACAAATGAACGCAGATATAAATTTAATTGTGAGACTATTAATGGATTGTAAAGTAAAACTGGTATCGACCGTTACCGTAACAACCAACCTTTCCTTCAAGCAACTGACAGAATCAACTTATTGCGTCATATTCCCGCGCCGCATGGCTCGATGCAGCCGTGGAGGACATCGAGCATGGGACACCTTGGAGGGTTATTTCTGCTGCTAGTGCCTCTAACCTGCTGTCATATCTGGGGTAAGATGCTGAAATGACTTGTGTATGTGATGTTAAAGAGCTGCTTGTATTTACGGGTATTGTTTTAGAAGGAGGGACCATATGGGAGGAAAGTAACCTGCTGTCAGTATGAATGAAGTCTGTTTACAAAACAAACAAACTTGTACTGTTTCCTACTTTTAGTGTTGCTTAACAAATATATATTGTTACAGGAAGCCTGTCTAAACTCTGCTCCAGATAATGCAATTAGATTTGGACTGAAGAGTAAACCGGATGTTAGCAGACCCCCTTCTCTTCTCTACATAACTGCATTTGCAAATTTATATGCATATATATATATAATATAAACCTACTTTAATATCTAAATAAAAAAAAATGAAATTGTGCAAGTATCAGTGTAGCTCTGTCAGCCCCATGAGTCCAAGTTTGAGCATTATAGCTCTATAAGAGAAGTTATTATTCTCTATAGCATGGCTACTTATAGAAACACTTTGATTTGATAGGAATGACATTGTTTTTTGTTTTTTTTGTTTGCAGTTTTGGTGGGTTTTATGATAGAAAATGTGATGTAATTCGAGTGAAGAGCTCAACACTGCAGAGGAAAAAGGTTTTATTTTATCCATATGGAATAACTTAAGTCTTACCTTGTAGGCATTATGTCACCATGTGTGTGACGTATGAGTGAGAGAATGTGTGTGTTCCATGGATCAGTAGGTGTGGCAGCAATCCCCTCAGGGTGTTAGATCAGGACACTATGTTGTGCTCAGGTGAGAGTGTAGAAAAAGAGAGATTCAGAGTCCAAGTGTATACAGTAGTTAAGGCTGTTTATCTTGATGGAGATCAAAGCATACAAAATAATAAGATAAGATAAGATATTCCTTTATTAGTCCCGCAGTGGGGAGATTTGCAGTGTACAGCAGCAAAGGGGATAGTGCAAAAAACAAGATGCATCAGCTAACACAGTAAAAAAGAGCTAAACAAAGTGTAACAAAATATGCCCATTTAAATAGAAGGAAGTATAAAAATAGGAGCAGTATATACAGTATTGACAATAAAACAGACTATTAACAAAATTGCACAAGTGGAAAATGATATTGCACAGTGAGAATTAATGAAATTCCACATGAACATATCAGGTTATTGTCAGTTTTATTGGTGTGCAAGTGGTCTACTGGGAGCAGAGCTGGTTGTGGAGTCTGACAGCTGCTGGAAGGAAGGACCTGCAATAGAGCTCCTTCACACACTTTGGGTGGAGCAGCCTGTCGCTGAAGGAGCTCTCTAGTGCTGAGATGGTGTCCTGTATGGGGTGGGAGTCATCCTCCATCATGGATGACAGCTAATGGTGTGTGTAATGAGCCTAATGAGAAATCAAAGTGTTAAATGTAAGGTCCATCACAGTTTCTGTGTCTGTGGGTATTTGTGTGGTTCTGTAACAATAAAGCACAACAGTACAGAGTGATAAGTATTAACACTGAATCAACATTAGCAACAAAAAGTGAGCCTAAGATAACACAGGCATCTATCGACACAGAAAAAGGCTTAAATACAGAGCTACTAATTATTAATTCCAGTCTAATATAAATACATTAAACATAACACAAACTCACATTTTCCATGGACGCACATGTGAAAAGAAATGCCCATTAGGCATTAATAGCAGGTAAAGGCCAGCCGTCCTCTCATCTGTATTTCTCCCTCACTGCTGTATTTGGGGGCCTACTCAGTGCAGGCACACTGATGGCACATGCACAGCACATGATCGGGCCCAGGTGGAGGAGGAGGCATGCATAGAGGCATGGCCTTTTTTAAAATGTATATCAGCATGTATTATCATGTAAAAATATGCAAGCTTTGTAGTAAATACCAATTTTTGATGTCTTTTTGTTTAGCATATGCTCATTTTTTCTTTGTGTATTGACATTATAGGCTCATATTTTTTATAAAATGCAACATATGGTATAAGACGTAACATAAACTGTCAGGATTTTTCAGACTTTTCCTCTTGTCCTTTGTGATGTCTTTGACTACTTATCTTATCCACTGACTCTCTGTACAGTAATGGTAAATTGTCTGTATGTGTTTCAGGTGCTGCAGGTCACTCTCTGCCCACCTGCAAAGAGCAGCTGGAGTTCAGGTGCAGCGATGGTTCGTGCATCCCGAGACAGAGTGTGTGTGACGGGCACACAGACTGTGAGGACGGATCAGATGAACACCGCTGTGGTGAGTAAAATGTTGCGTAGTGATCCCATCCCAAACCACACACACACACATATTTTAGAGATAGATGGTCAATTGACAATGATGAAGGTAAATGCAAGACTGACATCATCCACACCAGCTGGGCTGTAAATCAGAGGTGATTATCTGGGATTTTCCCAGTTTCTGCTCTATCAGTGGCATCACCTTTGCAAATGGTGTCAAAGGTTCAGACAATCACTTATTGTGTTGGAGAGTGTGTGCCCTTTTACCTACACTCGTCTTATTCAACATACAGTATTTTGTAATGCAGTTTTAGCTGATTATAACCGACTATTGTCTCATTTTCTTGCACCGTGTGGGAAAATACCATTGCAGATTTTTGTTTTATAATCCTGTTGGAGTAATTAGAGACTGATATTGAATTCCGTAGGGATTTGGTGTTCAGCGAACCACAAGCTGCATAACGTCAGCAAAGAGAAACTCTGCAGGAGAAAGTGTCCTAAAAGGATTTAATGTTATTGCAGGCATTAAACATAAACACTGTTGATGTGAGGAATGCCAGCAGCAGGTATGAATATTGACAGTGTTGCGTAGACGTTAGGGAAGTGAGACTTAGACCTGAAAGTAACGGCTTTGAATGCTGGCCAGGAAAAAAGTTGAGATTTACTTTTACTTTCTACCCCTCAGGAGTGCAATGGACCGGTTTTACTGAGAGGAAAAAGAGCAAATGGATACAATCTGTTGTTAGTCACACAGTTAATAGTCAATTTCACTGGTATCAATTTATTGTGTTCACAAATATATAATTTATTAGTCTGCCCACATCAATTGTCCTTCGCCAAACAGTTTTTTTTTCTCATATTCTTTTTATCATTTCTCCAATTGAGTTCACTCTGACGTTGCATCATTTCATTTTTGTTGCTCTCTTGAGTTGCTCTGAAGAGATTTATTACTGAAAACACTAAACAGAAATCAGACACCGAGATGTGGGAAACCCCAATGTTTCTGGTAATGTTAGTGGTCTGAAAAAGCTGATGTTTCACTAACTCTATCCTATAAAAACACTCATAGTGAAGCCTTTTGACAGCTGTACAAACTTAATTATTGATGTAACTTCACAGGTCACCTGCGGTGTCAGAAAGATGAATTTGCGTGCCGCAGCAGACGATGCATATCTCCACATCTCCGTTGCAATGGCGTGGACGACTGTGGCGACGGGAGTGATGAGGCTTCCTGCCAGAACTGCACCACCCCTGGCTCCTTCTCCTGCGGGCCGTCGGACACCTGTCTGCCCAGAAACAAGCTGTGTGACGGGCGAACTGACTGCAAAGACGGGCGGGACGAGTCTCGTCAGCTGTGCGGTTTGTCTCGGCCATGCCCGCAGACTTCTCTCACGTGTACGGCGTCTGAGTTTCAGTGTGGAGATGGCCAGTGCATCCGCCAGACCTTTAGGTGTGACCACTCGCCAGACTGCTCTGATGGCAGCGACGAGGTCAACTGTGGTGAGTGACCTTTGACAAAACTGATCAGTGGGGTATCAAGTACACTATACAAAAGTATGTAGACAACCTTGTCCACTTACTTCTGTGTACTTTTGGTCTGGGGCTCTTTCTACATGGCTTCGACTATCAGTCCCAATAAGGGAAATCTTAAGTACTTAGTACTGCATACGAAAAATTTGTAGTGACAGTTGGGGAAGGCCCTTTCCTGTTCCAACGTGACTGCCGCCGTGCACAAAGCCATAAATAAATGTGCAGTTAAGTTCCTCTACACCAAACTGAGAAAAGCAGAGTCCAACATCAGTGTTGGAAACCAACTAAAGGCAGAGGTATGCTCCAAGTAAACTGGTTTGTGCAACACATTCATAATCGTTGAAATGAGGATAACGGAGCATACTTTAGGACAGTCTCTCCTCAAAGTAATTTACGCTGTTGCACTTGGTTGTAGCCAATTTCAAGTCAATTTTATTTATACAGCCCAATATCACAAATTTGCCCGAGAGGGCTTTACAATCTGTACAGGATACGACACCCTCTGTCCTTTACAGTGCGGCCCTCTCATTGGATAAGGAAAACTTAACCGAAAAAAACCTTTTAACAGGGAAAAATACTATGAATGAATGAAAATACAACATAGTCAATCCATATGAAAAAAAAATTATACATATAATGTTAACATATACTGTATGAAGAGATGGATCTAGGAGGATGTCAAGCAGCTTCCAGGCGTCGCCAAACAGTTAGCGCCTGAGCAACACGACCCCCTCTCCACCATGTAACCTAGAGGCTTGTACACATGAAAGCGACAGAAGTAAAACGTTGTGGAGGGGGAGAGGGTCTCCCCCTCCACAACGTTCGAACATTCGACCAACACTTCATACGGACATACTGATATATGACACCTTCAATGTTGTTGTGGCTGAATGAGAACAAGTTCCTGCAACCAGGATCTAAAGTCTTGGAAAGGCCTTTCCATGGCGGTTTTGGAATGAGATGTTAAACAACGACATGCTGTAGTCGAGTGCCCACATGTTGTACTTGATGATTTACTAATCAACCAGCAGAGGGCAGTGTAATACTGCTCCACACGTCACCTTGGCTTTACAGAAGGGCTTCCAGCATCCTGGGGCACTCAGACTTTTCTGTTGCCTGTTTACATGTGTAACAGGGTCATTAACCAATCTGAATCCTCAATCAGGAAATGCTGCAAAATCGAGATGCGTAAATCTTTTTGAACTTCTTTAATTCCTGTGGGTAGAGAAAAAGTTTTTTCCTAAACACAGTTTGAGCTTGAACTTGAGGTTAAAACCGCTGCAGAAAGAATACATTTGCATTTCTGTGATAAGGCAGCACAGCAGTCTTACTAACGCATGTTAGGGATGCACCGATACCGGATCGGATATCGGGCTGATATTCAATTCTGTTTATATACTATATACATACTGGAATTTTAATTCCTGTTTTAAGTTTTGAATTTGTTGCAACATTAAAAATGTTTACACCTGAATTGTAATTCCTGTTAATTTTGAAGTTTTTTTTTTCTTGCCAAGTTGTTGGTGTACGATTTATTATTTTAATGATAAATTACAATTCAGTACATTTATTTTGTTACATTTTGTTTTACAAAGTTAGTAAAGCAATGTTGAAGTCAAGCCTGATGTTGCCTTCCACAACGTCAGGTATACAGCTTATTAATTAAACACTGGTATCGGATCGGTACTCGGTATCGGTCAATACCCAAAGCCCAGGTATCGCTATCGGTATTGGGATTGAAAACGTCGGATCGCCGCATCCGTAATGCATGTGTACTAGAACTGAAACGCCGACGCGATTAATTGGTTAGTCGTTCGACATAAAAATGATCGCCAACTATTGTGACGATTAAATCATTGTTACGGTCATTTATCAAGCAAAATAATGAAAAAATACAAAAAATAATCCAGTTGCAGCTTCTGCAATGTGATGATTTGCTGTTTTTCTCTGTTTTACATCATTTTAAACAGAATATTTTTAGGTTTTAGACTGTTGGTCGCACAAAACAAAACTTTTGAAGACAACATCTTTTGACATTTTTTCACATTTGTTTTACATTTAATAGACTAAACAATTCGAAAATATAATCAGCAGATTAATCGAGAATCAAAATCATGAGTTGCAGCCTTTATGTGTACAAGTGTAATGCAGCTTTGTTTGTATAGCACATTTCAGCAACAGGGCAATTCAAAATGGTTTGTGCAAAAGAACAATAAGACATGCAGTAATTATATAGTTATAAATAACTGTAACAATCTGTCCCTTTTATTGAGCCAACTGGATGACAGTAGCCTTATTTATTGCTCATCCCTAACGACAAAGCAAGCACTGTTAAATGATTTGTGGGTGGATACTTTTTACTCGCTGCCAAACAGCACAAACTGTCATTAAAGCGACACAATTTGCTTTTGTTTAAACGAACAATAGGTTTCGATAGGTTTGTTTGGAAGCTGTTTCCCGTAGTGAGTGTATCAGAATGTTATTTCCACATTTTATAAATATGAGTAGTGTCTTTCTATTATGCACACATCATTACTTTTACTTTTAATTAGCTTTTCCATAAATGCCGATCAACATCTCATGCAAATTTTTGAACATGAACAAAAAAAGCTTACACACCCGTCCTTGTATGAAATCACTGAAGATGATGTAATGTTTTTTTTTGCAGATCAGAATGAGTGTCAGGTCAATAATGGCGGCTGCTCTCATCAGTGTGTGGACCTGCGAATGGGTTTCCACTGTGACTGCCCCGACAACATGAGGCTGGTCGGGGACAGCCAGTGTGAGGGTGAGAGGCAGCCCGCTTGATACCTGTTTACATCACCAGTTTATAAAGATTTGTCCTGACACATTGCACAAAATTACCATTTTTGCTATGAGATAAAGGGGAACCGGACACTGTTTGAACACATTCCTATGTTCCGTTCCTGAAACTCCTTTTCAAGTGTCCGTTCTTTCATCTAGAGGTCGACGCATGCCTGGTGAGCGATGTGTGCGATCAGCTGTGTGTTCACATGAACGGCAGCCTCACCTGCGACTGCCACCATGACTACCAGATGAATCGGACAACCAGAGAATGCAAGGCCAAAGGTGAGAAACAACTTAACAGTGCACCTGATAACCAGCCACTGACAACACAAAGGTTGTCTCTCTGACCACAGAGGTCTGGGTTTGATACCGGGACTTTCCTGCTAGTATTTGTTTTATTTGCAGGGTGTGAGGATGGAAAGAAAACACAAGTCACAATTCCATTGACAACTGTAGGTTGTGTTTACATAACGGGAGGAGGCCCAGATTAATGTTAAGTTGGTCTGAATTGTGCATGATGAGAAAGCTACATGTGTTACACCCCATACCCCAAGACCCATGTCTGCCCGTGACCCAGCCTCCTTTCCATAAGCCTTGGTTTGAGATAGGATATGAAAACACAGTTCAGTGAGACACAACAGGAAGCTGGGAGCAGGGAAGAGAATCTGTCTTACTGGAATAATGTTGTGCACCTCGTATGAGATCAGTTGTGTCGTCTCTGCACCACAACATCAGACAAAAAATATCTGCACTAGCTTCAAATAGAATAGAATATGGAATAGAATATATCTTTACTTTATCTTTATTGTTTTCCACCACACACCAGGGCGGAAATTTGTCTACAGCTCAACAAAGCGCAAGAAAAGTAAACACTATCTGCAGATAAAAAGCAGACAGCAGTTGGTAAAACACATAGACAAGGTCATATTACACATTAAATCAGTTCATGTCAATGACACCAAACACTTTTACATTCATTTTTGATACCAACGTAGTATTTACAGTCTCTAATTCCATTAAAGCTGCAGTAATTAGTATTTCTATATCAACAATGGATCAAATGACTACGTATAATGTACAAGGGGGTCACCCTACCACCTGTCCCTGCACACCTAATTCACTTAAACCACTCTGTGTAGTAGCGTTGTCACGATACTGGAATTTCTAACTTCGATACAATACCTTGAAAAATATTGATATTCAATACCATTTTCAGTACCACGGGAACAAAATTACACATCGAGGGCATAACAGTTTAGATTTTTATTAAAAGATAATTAGCGGTGTGCGTTGGAGAGAAGAGAGAGCAGAAAGTGCAGCTGGTACCCGTGTATCGATACTGCGGAGAATGAGTATTGAAACCGTTTCAAATATTCAGTATCAAACTTTGATATTTTTCACATCAGTAGAGTGTCTGGTTTAATAACAACATAGAACTTCTACATTATTGATATCATTTTCACTAAACATGCCCCTCATGTCCCTCAAAACACGATGAACAGAGCACATGGTGTGAAGGGTTGGTTTCCCACTGCTGAGAGCCCTACCGGAAATACATAGTCATTATATTTGCACAAGAACTCTCTAGAATGCATGTTTGCACATGATATTGTCTTTTATCAGTGGTATGGTGAAGGTTTGTTCAGGTTTGAAACCTGATGTTTGGTAAGTACACTCAGTCAGGACTGGTTCCACCTTGGTTATCTTTGACTTCTTTACAATGTGGCTGTACAAATATATGTTTTCCATCATCAATCAGTCCACTGGGTGATGTCCTTTCCATTGTGTTGTGTAAGAGAACGTTTTGTTTTTTCATGTGATGCCAAAACATGAACCTGAGAGTTTACCCAAGCGACTTCCTTCTATTCTTTCCTGTTGTCGTGTTATTTGACACAGGTTGTGCTACTTTAATTTTTCCCTTTGAAATATTTTCAGATATTTTAGCAACTTGTTCCACTTTTGCTAACGGCATGCCTCACTTCCACTCTGAATAGATGATGCTAGTTTGATACACATCTGAGAACTAGCATGGAGAAAAGGAGCCCTTACACTTTGAATTTCAGATTGATTTAGTCATTTATTTGACAGGGACAATACATGTAGGCATTGTTACATTTAAATAAAATGAAATCGATGCAATGACCGCTCAGGACATCTTTTGTTATGAAAGACGGAAAAATGGAGACCACACACTACGTACTGCTCCCACGAGCATTTAATTTACAGTATAACCACCGGTGACGTTTTGTGCATCTGGCTCTTCTTCAGACGCTCAAAACCTCTCTGGTGGTAATCAATTAAATGTTCATGGGAGCTGTATCTAGTGTGCGGACTCCATTTTTCCGTCTTTTACATATTTTTCTGTCCAGCACCCAGTATTTATCGTCTGGATAGGCATGCTTTTTTTTAAATACATTTCTGTCATCTTTAGTTATGATAAATGACACAAGAACATAATGTGTTTTTTTTTTCTATGTGTTTTTCCAGGGGATGAGGCTAAGCTGGTTTTCACCTCTTCTAAAGGAATACAATGGATAAGCACCACTGGCACTGAGTACAGGGAACTGGCTCCACATTTACCAGGACCAGGACCAGTGGCGACTTTGGCCTCTAACCAAACACTGTACTGGGCCTGGCAAGGACGAGGCTCCGTATACAGGTAACAGAGTGGAGCTGTAGGCACCACCCACCGCTCTATACAGTATATTACCTTCCAAAGCCAAAGCAATGCTCAGGGGATGTGACCGTTGCAACTCAATATTCCCTAGGCAGATGAAGGTAATTTCCTCCAGGGTCTTTTCATAGCTGGACATGACTGTAATTTATTTAATAATTTTTAATTTATTTACTTTATAATTATTTCTTTTATTAGTTTATTTGACAAGGACAGACAAAAATTGCGTTTCAGAGAGCTTGTTTTCTAGACTCTGGTGACTTTTTCAGAATAAAAATAACAAAATAATAAGTACGCTGCAACAGCATTTCTATGTTATATAGGTCTACTTTTAATTTTAGTTTTAAATCTCAGGAAAGAAATCTGAATAATTCGCATGGTGTGAACTTGTAAATAAACTGGGCTAATATTCATCAGTTTTCATTCATTCATTTTTCATCAATCATCCTCTGAATATGAATATCTGTATAAAATGTGCCAATCCATCCAGTAATTGATGAGATATTTCAGTCTGGGCCAGAGCGGTGAACCGATCATTCAACATTGCCATCCCTCAAGCCACTAGCACGGCTAAAAACAAACGTAGAAGACCGTAGTAATTGGGTTGCATTTTGCTATAAAGTTTTTGAGATGGATGCAGTCATGCATCGTAATAGTCAGGATTTGGATTGATTTGGTTGAACAGAACTTTAAATGAACACCATGTTTTATATTTGTTTGTCAGGGTCTCCGTGGATGGAAGGCCTCAGGATTCGGTGTTGGTGCTGAAAGTTCGAGGTTCAGTGTCGGGCCTGGCTGTGGACTGGATCCACCAGCTCCTCTACTGGACCAGTATGGAGAGCGGTTCTGTTAGCGTTGGCCTGCTGAACGGTTCGGCTCAGCGTCAGCTTATCACAGGACTGGACAAACCTTCTGCGGTGGCTGTGGATCCTCTCCAAGGGTAGGAGGGCCCAGTTGTTTACTTAAATTTATTATAAGTTAACAGCATTATCAACGAGGTTCAGTGTACTCACGTCAGAAGGATTATTAAAAGCTTCAGCTATGATGACATATTGTTGCGTCATGATCTTTAAATGACTGCTTGTTTGTTTTAAAAACTTTTCTCCAGGTTTCTTTTGCAGTAAGAGGTGGTTAAACACAAGAGTCTTTTAAGCATATGTTTACCCAGGAAGAGGCAATATGGTTCATAGCAATACATCCGTTAACAGATGGCAGCTGCACAGTAATGGTAGTTGCACTTTTTGTTCTCAACTCAAATATAGTTTCTGTTTTTTCTTTGTTAAAGAGGACCTATTATGGTCATTTTCAGGTCCATACTTGCATTTTTGGTTTCTACTAGAACATGTTTACAAGCTTTAATGTTCAGTTGACCCCCTCTGTTGTGATTGGTCAACCGAACCAGACTGTTCGTACTCCGCTCCAGCTCCGCTCTAACTAGCTTTGTTTGAGAGCGTGCCAAACTAGCCGCTAGGCAGGTATTGTGCAAATGTGTTATTTGGTGACATCACCACGTTACAGAAGAAAAGGCGGGACTTCAAGCGAGGCGTTTCAGGTAGTTCAGGAGCAGTGTTTCTATGGGGGAGAGTAACTCCATTTAGCGTTGACTTTGGGCTTTATAACTTTGCAGACCTTTTACATGCATAAAAAACTATATAACACACTAAAGGAAAGGGAGAAAGCATGATAGGCCCTCTTTAAAACACCTTTTGGCAACTTGGAGAAAAAAAGCAGTCTAAATGACTTCCCGACTTGTTTTTTAAAACCTAGAGCTTCTGTTATCCTTTTAATAATGATAATAGAAGGGCTGTCAATCGATGAAAATATTTAATCGTGATTAATCACATGATTGTCCATAGTTAATCGCAAATTAATCAGACATTTTTTATCTGTTCAAAATGTATCTTAGGGGAGATTTGTCAAGTATTTAATACTCTTATCAACATGGGGGTGGACAAATATGTTTGCTTTAGGCAAATGTATGTGTATATTTATTATTGGAAATCAATTATCAACACAAAACAGACAAATATTGTCCAGAAACCCTCACAGGTACTGCATTTAGCATAAAAAGATGCTCAAATCATAACATGGCAAAGTCAAGGCCAACACGCAACAACAGCTGACTTGACTATGATAATCACATGCAGTTTTGGGCAAGTCATAAAGTGGGCATGTCTGTAAAGGGGAGACTCGTGGGTACCCAGAGAACCCATTTTCATTCACATATCTTGAGGTCAGAGGTCAAGAGACCCCTTTGAAAATGGCCATGCCAGTTTTTCCTCGCCAAAATTTAGCATAACTTTGGAGCGTTATTTAGCCTCCTTAGCGACAAGCCAGTATGACATGGTTGGTAATGATGGATTCATTATGTATTCTAGTCCGCTGAGCCCTCTGGAAGATCGATTGCGTCAAAGAAACTAGTGGCGTCATAACTAATTTTAACTTTGACAGCCCTAGATAATACTAATACAATTTTTATACACCACATTTGATAGAAAAAGGTGCAACACAATGTGTTTCATGAAAATGAAAAATACACATAAAAAGACAGATGCAAGAAAGGGGACCTTACAGAAGAACATTTAAAAACAGGGAGAAGCAAGAACCTTATTGCAAAAACTCTGTTGCATTTTTCATCAGCTGCTTCTGTTTTCTCAGGCTGCTCTTCTGGGCTCAGTGTGGCAGCTCCCCAAAGATTGAGAGAGCAAGCTTGGACGGTCGGGACAGGATGGCTCTGGTCACTTCCTCAATACGCCACCCTGCCGCTCTCTCTCTGGGTATGTTCTGACATTTCACCGGGATAATGGTAGAGTGGATCTCTGAACTTGCAGAAGGTGTTACAAGGATATGAAAAGCTACACATCTATTTGGATGGAAAAAACAGCTTCCCCTTTTTAAGGGTGTGTGGGCACTTCGCAGAAGTCAGAGGGCTGATTGCCATCACTGTTCAGTGTAGCTCAATGTGGCCACTCATAGTGTGAGTCATGTTATCATGTGATTTCCTTTTCCTAGATATGCCTCGTCAGCTGCTGTACTGGGTGGACCAGGGAATGAGAAGCATCTCCAGAGTAAATCTAGAGGGTCGTCAGCGTAAAACAGTGGTAGAGTCTAACGGTTATTTGGACCGGCCCTTTGGACTGGCTGTGTTTGAGGTAAAAAAAACAAACTTTACAGTCCTATGATGGTATACCCATGTCACCCAATGCATCCTTTAAATGCTTTAGCCATCCATTAGCTGGGAAAAACGTTGAATACTGTAGAATAAAAGTAAAAAAGCAAAGACCTCAATAACCATAACAGAAAGCTGCGCCGTTCACACGCAAGAAAGTAGAAATCACTTGGCATGAAGTTGCAGTAGTCTGATTACTCTAAAACTATATATACTGTTGGCTGGGAATCCGGTAACCCTTACAGTTTGCAGAAGAAATGGACAAAGGCTGCCATACAAGGTGCCAACCTGTCCGTCAGGTTCTGAATACTTATTCACACGCACAGGCTTTGGAAAGAATTTGTGGTTAACTTTAAGGAACTGTTTGTAGCTTCTTACACCCACAAATCAATCCGGATCACAGACAAACCAACCACTGGCTCTTGAACACTGGTTCCCTGAAGGCCACGTGAACGGTAACGTGAACCGCAGAGTGCAAACCTGCACTTAGAAGCTTACAATCTGCAACCACACCGCTGGATGCCACCAAATCCTACACACTGTACCTTTTTAAGGAAGGAAATGGATTCAACACGTTTGTTAGGCCTCAAAGATGGATGCACTGCATTTAGTTGAGAAGCACTGTATATAAACACAACTGTTTACCACAGGCACCTTTTAATTCAACCTTCGATTGATAATAAAAGTAACACATGAAATGCCATGAAATAACAGTTCTGCTCACTCTGACCATTCTGCTTCAGGGTTTTGTATATTGGAGTGAAGAAGTGACGCACTCCATCTGCCGAGCTAACAAACACAACGGCGGCGACCTCCGAATTCTGTTGTCAAACATCACCTCACCGGGTGGTGTGGTCATCATTCAGCCTGTTCTCCAACCAAACGGTATGACCAGTCACACAAATGAACTATTTGTTTCAGACTTTATGCTGATTTTGTTAAGGAGTGTAAAGTTTTGTTTTGTAAAAAGGTCAATGCGCCTGACCGCACCTTATTTCAAGACCAACACGCCCATGGGCGCACAGATGGGTGCAAATGTATGAGAAAGATGGACACTCTTTTGGTGCAGCTGGCCTTTGAGTCACAGTACTGACACCCTGCAGTCATTGATTCCTCTCAACTGAATGTACTTTCACCTGGTTCTTAGGGTCTTCTGTATGCGGACATACCGGGATGGTGTGCGAGCACGAGTGCGTTGTCAACCTGCTGTCTGAGAGTCCAGTGTTCAGCTGCACTCAAATTCCTGCCATTTCCCGCACAGTACCTACATCAACTTTATCTGATCCTACATTTGCTGGAATCCTCTCTCTTATCAGTAAGAAACTTTTTCTCTACTAAAATATTTTGTAAAAACATAACCTCACCACGTCCAGAAAATCTCCTGATCTTATCTTCTTATTCTTTACCTATCACCTATTGTAAAAAAAATAGCCACTTTCCTGTCACACAGGAACACAAGTCTGCCAATTCAGTCTGCACATCGGCACATTGCTATTTAAAAGGCAGATTTGGCAAATTGGAAAAGCGAGCCACTTTCTGCTGATGAAACGGATCTGCTCGTGCCTGAAGTGAAAGTGGGCGGGCAGATGTATGTGATGCTTGGCAGGTGCACCATCTGCCACGGCCCGCTCCCGTTCCTCTGGCCCATCGACAACTCCATTTGACTGCATATGAGCAAATGCACCGATTACTTATTTAACCGGCGCAGGGGGGCGAAATTCATTATATGATAATAAGCACTAAGCTAAATATGATAAACATGTATTGATCAAAAATTAAAACTGTACTGCTTATGCACTATGCATTATGCACGGGCTTGCTGCCAGGGACTGCCGTAGAGTCGGTGCGTAACTTACGTAATCATCAGCCTCAAAACGCCGCTGTTTGGGGGGGGAGGGCCCTTAAACTTTGAAGTAGCCTACGTCTACATACGCAGAGGAATGATGAGAGGCGACGCCACAGAGGCATGTGTGCACCATGATCTTGCAGGTTGAGCAATACCGAATGCCTGTCAGCCTTACTTCATTATTTATCATTAGATTTTGAATTGTCACCTGCCGCCCAAACTAAATAAAAACATTGTTCTAGTGCCGACACTATATTTAACTGAGGAGGAGAAGTACTGAGGAGAAGTGCTGCTGCGCTTCCCTGTGTGTGTAACAAGCAGAATGTACGCGTGTTGTGAAGCTGCTTGTGTAGACGCATCTTACTATCTGAATAATGCGCCCTTTTAAATAGCAGGAAAATACCGTGCCAGTCTTTAGACCAGGTTTTTGTTGGTCAATAGCGCAATCGCTTTCTGCCGCCTCAAGATAGCAATGCGCCTGGTCACACCTCATTTCAAGACCAACACACCCATGGGCGCACAGATGGGCACAAGTACATTTGATACTTACACAACGTGGGCGCTGGGCGTGAAAATGAGTCAGTCTAAAAATTTTAATGACAGTTGTGCTGCGCTGTGCGCCGCTTTGTGGCGGGTGTAACATACCATAACCCAGTGGTTCTTTTTGTAGATGCAAAATATTTTCAATCCCCCCCTGAGGCCAGTGCAGAGCTATGCATCATTGGTATTTAGCCTCACCGCGCCCCCCCTTTTATAACTCTGGACCACCCTTTAGGGGTCCCGCCCACCCAGTTTGGGGACCACTGCCCTAACCCTTAGAGGCACATCTTTGCTGTAACAATGAATCATAATCAAATATTGCATGAAAATGACATAAATATTTATCTTTTACAGATTCCCTTTTAGTTACAGTTCCCCAGCTGCATGAGTTTGATGTAACTTGAATTTTTCTACGGTGAGATACAAATGTGACGTCACCGTACACTGAGGTCGACATGGTCACTCCCCGCTGAGTCATAAACATGCGGCATTTGTTATTGTGCATTCACACTCTTAAAGAGTTGTTGCGCAACTGACTCCACATAAATATGTATTAAGAATTCAGACATGTTTATAATGACTGCTAAAGACTACAAAGAAGAAAAACAATGTGATGCAATGGTTGCAAAAGTTGCCACATTTAACAGTTTGGTAAATAAAAAATTAGAGAACAGTCAACAGAAAGTCCTTGTGATTTTGAACATTTAAAGGACCAGTCTGTGTTTTTTTGAAGTATATTATTCCTTGGTTTTGAGCTACATGTATATTTATTTACCTAGTTTATCATGTAAAGCGTCTTTCAGTTACTGGAGAAGCACTCTACAAATAAAGTGTATTATTATTGTTATAGTATACTGTATATTTATGTGTTGGGAAGTTTTTTCTCAAATGTTCCTCCTGGTATTGCAGCTTTATTCAGTCATAACAGCCACTCAGAGGAGGTGATGGGGTGACCTGCAGAAAGCTGACTTCTTTAGGTACCATCTGTCATGTCTGCAGAGGAAGTGATTCACTTCTTGTGTGTGTTTCCAAGTGTTCCTCAGTGTGCTGCTGGTGGGAATGGCTCTGTGGTGGTGGAGAGAGGAGTTCAGTCCGTCCAGGTCTCTCACTGAGCAGAGCTTCTCCCTCAAAGAGTCCCAGGACCCACTCCTCATCCAGGGGGCGCACATGGATCGTCAAGGCAAGAGAAATTTACACACACACACACACACACACACACACACACACACACACACACACACACACACACACACACAAATATAAAATAAGCACAGACACAGGCACCTTCATTCGTCTTCAGAGAGGAGATACCATTCATTCATTCATTCAGCTTCACATGTGTACACTTGAGATATATATAACCGTTTAAAAGAGGTGTTTATTTTCCACTTCATGGTTATTTTGGAGGCTGTGGCAAACTCTTACATCCAGGACACACTGGGAACGTGCACTGCTACTGCCAGCCCATTTTTTTTTTTACATAGAGTTGCCTTTTATTATGGCCATTTGATTTCATTATAAATGTCATTTAAATTTATTTTTAGACGAGAAACGGGTTAGGAGCGTGTGCTCATTTGTAATAATCCACAATTAAAAGCTGGTATTCTATTCATTTATGGAGTCCTATTTATGTCCTGCAAATATTTCAGAATAAAAGCCTTGTTAACAAATGAAGGAATTCTATCCACAGAAAAAAGGCAAAAGGGCTTTTATTTTGAAAGAGAAACAGGAAGTGTTGAGTTAAAATTAAATGGACTGTTTGTAAGAATCAGAAAATGGTTGTCACAGCGACACTTGTGGCCGTTAAGTCAATGAAAGTCAGCGTCCTGTTGCTCGCGCTTGCCCGTGTGCACCGGCTACGTGAATGTGAGCGAGAATCCATCAACACAGTGAGGTGACACACGTCAGCTAAAACCACAATATCACTCTATATTTCACCTGCTTGGCAGTAATGTTAGCTGACCAGACAGAGGTCTCTCCATGAATCACTGCTGATCCTAGTGTTGGCTTTTCCTGCCCCAGCCTCCCGGCTGCGGCCGAAGGGAACAGGGGAGACACCGGCACCCGGTCAGAGACGATAACCTTTCTCGTTGAGGAGCTCCGTCACTTCACAAGACACGGGAAACTTCTGTTGGTCTGGAGGAGCTGCAGCATTTATTTCTGCAAAAATGTCCACTGCACATTCACTAGATATTCTCAGAGCTAAACTAACTCTTCTGCAGTGTGTAGTGTGCACTCATGCACGTGTAGAGGTGGAGCAAGAGAGCGAGAACACGCGCGGTGTGTGAGTGCAGGCAGACAGAGGAGCAGAGTACAGCAGAGACTCCGACCCTGGAGACCAAAGCTACGGTCTCCCCCGCGTCCTCCGACCGCGGCCAACACTGTTTTGCAAGACGGGCTTCACTAAATGGAACTTTGCGGTTTTGGTGCTTCCGTGTAGTTTGTGTTGGAGTCTGAGTCTGAACAGCGTAGCCACACGCGAGCGCACATGTGACACCGACCCGCAATGATTTATACGAGTAAGAAGTTACAAACGGTCACTTTAAATATGAACTTTTTTTCCAGGTCTGTGACATATTCTACTGATACAGACATTGAAACTGTAATGTTGCTGGTGTGATGCCAACATACTGTCTAAAGAAGTTTGCTGTGAACCGCGATAACACTAGAAAAAGATAAGATAAGAAAAGGAGTTTTTCCGGCCATGTGGTGAAGTTTTGTCAAAATATTTTTGGAATCTTACTCATCTCATGTTACTCTTAATCTGATTTTACTGATGAGAGAGAGGATTTCGGCAAATGTAGTGTCGGCAAGGTCAGGTAAAGTTGATGTAGGAACTATGCGATAAACAGGTTCCACAGCCATCACGCGCTGCTGACGTTCCCGGTGTGACCCGGGTTATACACGGACAAACACGACACGCACATTTAACGAGTGAAGAAAACTTTTAAAAGAGATGTCTCTAGAATGTCTTTGTTTTTAAAGGCCCTGAAAACCTTTTTTATTATGAGTGAAGGGTCCATGAACACAAAGTTTTCTGTCAAAGTTGGAACAGTTTTGTCTGTTTTGCATGAGAGCTTTCTGTATTTGTGTTTCCGTCTGTGCTCAACTCACCGGTTTGAAGTTCGCAAAAAGTGATGTCAAACATCTCTGGGTTTAGCCACGTTTGAATCAAAATCTGAGGACAGTTGTTGGGTTGTTAAGCTGCACTGATGATCAAATCCAATCACACCCACACAGCTCTGATGACGCTGGTGATTTTTTTGTGTTCAAGTCAAAGTAAAACAGAAGTTTATAGCATCTTTAGCTTCAGTAATGTGGACGGGGATTAGTTAAAAAGTAAAAAGTGGGTGGTTGCAGTACGATGCGGACGAGTAGAGAAATATGTATGGATCTATGGAGCTGTTGACCTCCACACAAACCTCCCGGTTCACAAGACATTGGCAGTCGACTTCTTAAGTACAGTGCAGAACCGTTATGACATATTTTCCTTCATCTTCATGAAGTCACTTCAACTCCGTAGGGTTCTTTACTAGGGCTGCGTATTGGCAAGAATCTGGCGATACGATGCGTATCATGATACGGGGGTTACGATTCAATATATTACGATACTGTAATTGGGATTTTTTTTAAAAATGAACTTTTAGGAAAACTATCATAGTATAAAGAACACACCACAATATACATAAAATAAGAGTAAAAAAAGTTTATTTATGCAATCAGAACAGTGGGATCTGCATTTATCACAGTCCCTGTAACATCCAGCATCATAGCACTACTTTCAGAGGGCACATCTCTTTGCAAATAAAGTATTGACTGAGTTAATCTTTGCATGTAAACTATTACTTAAAAGATATAATCTTCTTGAGAACCGATACAGTATTACAAAACAGAATATCGCAATATTCAATACTTTTGATATTTTCCCATATTCACCATCTCATAACAGATATATATATCTATATATCTATATCTATATATAGAGATCTCTCTCTCTCTCTCTCTCTCTCTCTCTCTCTCTCTCTCTCTCTCTCTATCTATCTATCTATCTATCTATCTATCTATCTATCTATCTATCTATCTATCTATCTATCTATCTATCTATCTATCTATCTATCTATCTATCTATCTATCTATCTATCTATCTATCTATCTATCTATATATCTATATATATAGATATATATATAGATATCTATATATATAGATATCTATATATCTGTTATGAGATGCTGAATATGTATCAAAAAATCTGTTGAGTATTTTTACATCAACATCTCTTCCTGTAGAAATATTTTTAATGATGCATAAACAATACATGTTGAACTCCGGGGCGTTACATAAATGTATCCAATCAAATGCGATTTGATATAAAACCGCAACTGACCATTAGCATGATTAATCAACTCATAGACACAGGATTAAAACTTGTATATTTCATTTCAATGTGTCTTTAAACTCGTAATAATACTCAATGTCGATTGTTGGACAGTGATCACGGTCGGGAGAATATCTAGTGAATGTACAGTGGACGTTTGTGCAGAAATAAATGCTGCAGCTCCTCCAGACCAACAGAGGTTTCCCGTGTCTTGTGAAGTGACGCAGCTCCTCAGCGAGTAACGTTATCGTCTCGTTACCGACCGGGTGCCAGTGTCTCCCTGCTCTCTCCGGCTGCGGGCGGAGAGAGCAGGGAGACACGCAGCAGAGCCCCGCTGCATCAGCCTGCCCTGAGGCAGGAAAAGCCAACACTAAGATCAGATCTAAATCATGTTCATGGAGAGACCTTCGTCTGGTCAGCTAACATTACTGCTAAGCAGCTGAAATATAGAGTGATATTGTGGTTTTAGCTGACGTGTGTCTCCTCACTGTTTTGAGCGATGCTCGTTCATGTCTATTTAGAGCGAGCAAGCGCGAGCCCGACGCTGACTTTCGTTGATTTCACGGCCACAGGTGTCGCTGTTAAAAAGCAATTCTGAAAGTTACAAATAGTCCCTTTAACTCACAAATATAAAAAAAAAACCAGTATGAATTGGATTCTACTGTTAATTAGTTTCTTGTGATTTTAATATCTGTTTTTCTTCAAAAGCACTCCAGTAGCTTCCCAGTTAAACACAACTTGACCCACTCCCATCGAGTTAAAGGCTTATTGTGGTGCAGTATGTCGACTAAGCCGAATGTTTCTCTGCTGCCAGGAAACTCTGCTTAAGCTGGACTTGGACGGTGAATGAAGAAGGTGCAACACAGATGACGAGCTAACTGGGCTTCACCTGATGCTGTTTCCACCCCTGCAGTGACCTCAGGGCCGACAGGATGACATGACAACACACCCAGCTCATCGCCCTGACGTGTCCCAACTCCCTCTGCAGGTTAAAATCACTTGAGAAATGACCCGGTGGTATATATCAGAGTTCAGATGTGGGGAACGGCGTTCAAACAGTTACTTCTGATCTGAAGAAGTGTTACTTTCAGCCCTCGTGCCTCCAGAATTTCTCTGTTGTTGTTCATTATGATGTTTTTTTATATTCTGTTGAACAAACATTTTTTGTGCTTTGAATATCAGCTCGGATGAACTCGTATATTTTGCCATATTTTTCGAACCCTGTTATGAAGCATTTTCTTCAGCAGGTTACCAGTTACGTTACAACTGTAGGTCAGTGGAAATGTGACCTGTTTGAAACAATTAGTTTATCAATCGCTTAGTCAATCGGCAGAAAATTAATCAGCGACTATTGATAATTGATTTATCATTTAAGTTAAAATGCCAAACATTTCCTGGTTCTGGCTTCTGCTTTTCTTTTTCTTCCATGACAGTAAACTAAATATATTTGGGTTTCGGATTGTTGATCAGACAAAAGAAGCAACTGGGACACTTTTCATTTTTCAGTATTTTCTGAGATTTTACAGACCAAACGATTAATCGATTGATTGAAGATAAATCTGAGGTGCGCTGCTACTGTAGATTTTTATTTTATTTTCTAGTTGCACTTTCTCTCTCAACGTTTCTTCTTACTGCAATCCAAACCATACTTTTGCAATATTATAGATGTTTTTTTTACTTTCCAACATAATATAACTAAATACTGGCGTTCCAGTGGTTTGTTCTTGGCCTTCAGGAGTTTCACACGCTTGGGTTTGTCAGTCAGAAAAATGCATTATTGCATTGGATTACACTGTTGTTGGGCGTTATCAGTCACTATAAGCACCATAGATGTGGGTCAATAAGGGCCTACTCCACCTGCTAGTAGGTTTTATCATCCATTCACATGGTAGATCATCGACAGAAGGTATAACAGAACACGACAGCGACCTCTAGCGACCGTAGTAATTATGACAGGAGAAGTGGAAGTCAGGCGCTGTAGTATAGACAGCATGAAACTCCTTAAGAGGTGGAGGTCGGGGACGATAGATGGGACATAAAACACAGGTTTTTCACCCAGGAGACTGGAGTTCACATTCTGTGTGAAACCAACAACGTGTATCTGTCTTTGTGTTTGTAGTCATTTTAAGCCAAAACGCAATGTTTTTCCCTAAACTTAACCAAGTGTTTTTTGCCTAAACCTAAAGAAGTTGTAGTTTTGTTGCCTAAACCTAAAGAAGCCTTTTTGTTTGTATTCAAAACGTAACATTTCATTCAGTTTCATGTGTTAGAACGTGTTGCTTTAAAGTTTCACTTTCACTTTTATAACGCAGTAGGTGTAGTAGGCCCCTCTTAACCCACATCTATGGTGCTTAGAACTACCGATAACGCCTATGGCCTGATAACCGTCGAATCGGGTGCGAAATCTGAGTCTGGATCAAAGAGGTGGACGGACAGACCGACATTTCTGTCCCGAGATGGTCAAAACAACAAGCCTTTGATCCGACTAGTTACTCCCCATCCCATTCCTTGGATATATAGGACAGGATGTGCACACAACTACCGGTAACATGTAATGTATCATCAAATGTTCAAAAGCTGGCCGTGATGATTAATGCAGCATTGATCATAGTGTCTTTTTGCAGTCTAAAAGTTCATGTAAAGTGGCCTTTTAAAGTTCAATCAATAGATCAATACAGTAGCTTTGATTCTTACTCGGGATGCACCGATCCGACTTGGATGTTTCTAATGACTGAATATTTCAATGTGTCCAGATACCGATACCTGCGCTTTGAGTATCGGCCAATACCGAGTACCGATACCAGTGTTTAATTAATAATCTGTATGTCTCATTGTGTGGAAGTGACTGGGATCATTCTTTTATGTGTAAGGCAACATCAGGCTGGACTTGAACATCGCTTTCCTTACTTTGTAAAACAGAATGTAACAAAAAAATACATAGATATACTGTAAATTTAGTGAATTATTTATCATTAAAAAAATAAACCCTACACCAGGAACTAGGTGAGAAAACTTAAAAAATTAACAAAAATAACAGTTCAAGTGTAAACCTTTTTAAATGCAGCAACCAATTGGTCAAAACTTCAACAGGAATTAAAATCCAATATATAATGTTTATTATATATAAACATAGAATTGAATTTAATAGATCGGCCCCATCGTCACCAATACCTGATCCAGCTATTTGAGTCAGTATCAGCCTGATATCCGGTATCGGTATCCGTGCATTCTTAATTCTCACAGGAGACATCACATCTGCAATAAACACATCTGGAATTGTGGCATTGTAGTAACATCCTTTGGATAAAATCATCCAACAAATAACTATAAGGTCTGCCTTGTTACTCACACTTTTTACTGATGGCTCCATCAGACGAGAGGAAAATGCCCCTAAACAAATGAGATCTATCCACTTTTTTTGTCTTTGAATGTTGGAAGAAATGAGATGGTGCTGCAGTGGGACTCAATATGTGTTTTGTTTTGTGAAATGTCTCCTGGAGGTTTAGATTCGCTCTTGTGCACAGAGCCTGGTGTTGGAGTGAATGTTTGGTTGATCGACCTGCCTTGTTTGAATTTCTTTTTGTGTTATTTTAGTCTCGAAGAAACGTGCAAGTCTGTTGGACCGCTAGAAATCCATCAGCATTAATTGAGAGACTGTTCTGTAAGTGTGCTCAAACTGCTGAGTTGTGTGGTTGGTATTTATTTTCAAGGAAGGGTTTTATTTATTTTTGAGCCGTGGTGCCGTACTGCATTTGCACCATGGATAAACTGTTAAATGCTGTAAATGAATCAAATAAAGTATTTTTTGTTCTTTCCTACATATTTGCCTATAAATCATTGTTACACATTGAGTCCTCTCTCTTCTGCCTCCGAGACTATAAAGTCTCAGTGCGTCACATTGAAACGGCAGTCTGTAGTTGATTAACCACTGTGTAAATGTAATGTACTACCTGAATGACTAAGCCAACGCGGTACATTGTAAGCCTCAGCACCAGGAAACAATCTGGATCTTTATCCGTTTTTTTTTAATCTTCATTTCTAAAATTTAATCGTGTAGCGGATTGTCTTTGATTAATCACAGTGAGCGATTTAACAGAAAACACAATCAGCGAATGTCGTGATAAAAAGAATCAATCATCACACTCTGTTTTCTGTTCTTTTCTGCTGTCAAAGAGTAAATAAGAACAAATGTTAAGTATAAGATAACAATAAAATCAAAATCATGTCAACCCTTTTACTTTAAGGCCCCTATTTAGCATTCGTAATCTGAATCTAAGCATTTAATTAATGGGTTATGACATACTTTATGACACGGCATTGTTGAATACTCAATTCTGATTGGTCAATCACAGCATTATACGGTCTGTTATTTCTTTAAAGCAGACCGTTGCTATGCATAACAGACTGTTGCTATGGCCGCAGTTCTGATCTCAGAGTCTGGAGGACCATTTTTGTGTCAAATTATTGATTTCTTAATTAAGTAGCCGTGTAATAAGTGGGAGAATCTACAGCGAGCTGGACATTGTTGCGAAATAAACACTGTTATCAACATGACAACAAATTGAATTTCCTGTTATGTAGCATCTTATCTTGACATTTTCAGTCTGTGGCGAGGAATTTGTAGACCAACACATTCATTTTCTGTTTCCTGGAGCAGTGTTGTCACCACTTTAGACTGAAGGCATAGTGCATTAGTGCAAGTCAGGAAATGGAGCATGTAGTTTTATTGCATCCTTTTTCCATCCTCAAGTTTCAGGTGAAATGTGTAGATCGTAAAAAGTGTTGTAAAATGATGCTATCGTCACCACCAATCATTTTTATTACGCCTGAGAGATTTTAAAGCTGTCCGAACAGGTCGGAGGTATCACCTTTATCGGTTCTTTACCTTTTGATCTGCTGGTTTCGGACTCTGTACAGATTGTGTTAATGTGTGCACTCTATCCCTTGCAGGTATAATCTAATGAGCAGTTGTGAGGCTGGTCAGATGGGTTAGCAGGAGAGGATCACACTTCAGAGAAATCACCTTCAAATGATTTATTTGGCTGGTTCATTTGTTTAAAAGATAGATGCTCTTTGTGCCTACTGCGATTAGATCTACCATTGCAAAACTGTGAATTTGAATTTGAATGTAACTGGGTGCTCTCTGCTCTGGCTGCTAATGTTTTGCTGTATTTTAAAATCTTCACATGTTCATCTCATTATGTTATTGTTTTTAGGCTGGTCTTTGTTATTTTGTAATTTATCGACGTTATCTCCACTGGGATTTCATCTCAGCTTTTGATGACTTGCTGCAGCTTTATGTGACAGCTTGATGACAAAGAGCTAGAAAACATTTATAAAGTATGTTTTCATTCTAACTCATCTAAAACATACTACAGTATATATCAGTGGTAGCTAAATAACGTCTTGTGGGCCAAATCTAGCACTGCTCCAACAAACATATTTGGCCCTTTTGTAGTCTGCATCAAAACTTTTACGTGATTTTTAGTAAATCCTCTGTACATAACAACATATATACGAGGCTCATGTAAATCTCAATAAACATGACCCTGAGTCAGCTAATAATGATCAATGCACCATGTAAAGGTCATTCAGAGCATGGTGCTAGAATCAAGTCTAATAAACCTGCTAGAGAAATGACACAACTATTGGATTGATTGCCATGAACTCTGGTACAGTCATGATGCCCAGAGGATGAATCCTAACAACTTTGGTGATCCCCTGACTTTTCATGTACATTTTTAATTTTCCCAATACTTTGTTTAATGAGCAAATACCTAAAATATTGAAAGTTTACAGGCCTTTGTCTCCACCATGACTATAAAACTGAACAATGCTGGAAAAAAAATGATCCATAGTTGAACCTAATTGCCAACACTTGCTGTATGTAGATATACAGACATGATATTTTAAAACACAAGACAAGAAAATGTAATTTGAAAAAAGCAGTAAGAAGAGAACAGCCAACTCAACAACATATAGCCTTACCTGGCCCTTTGTCTCGTCACTTTAAAATCCTTAAATCAACTTTGTTTCCTAATCCCACCTCCCCCCCTATATTTGCAACCTCTTAAGGAAACTTGGAAGGGCACCAATGAGATTAAATGGATGAAATCCTTTGCTGCTCGCACTTGATCTCCTCGTCCGAATTTGTTGTCTGCACAGTAACTGTCGGAGAGGGGAATCTCTTCCTCTCTCCCTGACTCTCTGCGATCTCAGCCACAACTGGAAAAAAAACAGGAAGAGCTGCTATTCACTGGGATATCAGTTCCTGCTTGACCAGACACAATCTGATGACTCAGCGAAATACCATGTGTTGCTAGAATAATTTTCTTGGAGTGTTTCCTGTTATGCTTTTTTCCTCTTTCTTCTGTTTCACTGGCTTCCTGCCTTGAACGACAGTCACCATGACTTCGGAGAATGCTAAACTGCCGAGATGTTTGCAAAACCGCCGCTCGACTATCAACTGTCTGTCAAAGGGTGTAGAGGACAACAAAACATTTCCATTTTCTCAGGAGAAAACAGTCAAAGCATGGACATCTCTGGATGATCTGGACAGTAAAGACAGCAAAGCAGAGGAGAGACCCAAAGAGAAACAGAGCATTAGTGTTAATGTTGGGGGGAAAGTATTTCATATCCCCAAACAGTGTGCCGTTAAATATCCTCACACCCGGATAGGCTCGTTGGCCCTCTGCAGGGACCGAGCAAAACTCCTCAAGCTGTGCGACGACTACTCTGTACGCAAGAACGAGTTCTTCTTTGACCGTGACCCTGCCTTCTTTCACCACATCTGCCATTTCTACACAAGTGGAGTGCTGTGGGTCATACGGGAAATGTGCCCCATCCACTTCGAGGAGGAGATCGCATACTGGGGCCTGAGCCTAAAGGACACCCAGCGTTGCTGCTGGATGATGTTCGAGGAGAAGGTGGACGAGGTGAAGGACTACCTGAAGGTGGAGAGGGAGCTGATGGCTGAGATAGAGGTAAAGTATGACAACGAGTGCTTCAAGGACATGGCCTTTGGGAATATGCGGAGGACTCTGTGGGACATCGTGGAGAATCCGTACTCTTCAACTCTGGCGAAAGCTTTCACCGTGCTCTCCAACCTTTTTGTGCTCTTCTCCATCGTCGCATTGAGTCTCAACACTGTTGAGGAACTTAAAACGTATAAAATCAACGGCAAAACGCACATGGAGTGGGTGGAGATCATCACCATTGTGTTCTTCACCTTTGAATATTTAATTCGCCTTGTCACTACTCCTAACATCACAATGTTTTTGAAGAGCGGACTCAACTTTGTGGACATGGTGGCGGTCATGCCTTATTTCATCCAGATCATCTTTTCAGTCTTGGCTGACGCTGAGGACACAAATGCACAGGAAGACCTCAAGGCCATCTCCCAGGTCAGCAAGCTCAGCCACGTCCTCAAAGTCATCAAGCTGCTGCGGATCTTTCGGATTTTGAAGCTGGCTCGACACTCCACCGGCATGAGAGCGTTTGGGTTCACCCTGCGGCAGTGTTACCAGCAGGCTTCTTGCATTTTCCTCTTCATTGCCATGGGAATCTTCACTTTCTCTGCTCTCCTTCACTCGGCCGAGAGGGAAACTGAGGGATCTCCTATCAGCAGTATCCCATATGCCTGGTGGTGGGCTGCAGTGAGTATTAGTAGCTGAATAACTTCACATTTTATCCTAATCCAAAAACATCTGCCCCTTATCTGTCTTCAACCTCTGCATACATGCTTTAGAAAACAAATATGTGATATAGTCTGCAATACTACCACTAAGGAAAGGAGACTTAGCGGGAAGTAATATTTATTTTTCCAACCTGCCACCACAGCAGCTTGTTTCACTGGTTACAATCTTTTATATCTCATTTTAGCTGCAGAAGTTATTTGGTTTAAAAGAAAACCTGCAGGCTCTTCCACAGAAAATGAATATTTGAACCTTAAAATCCACCTGCTTCTATAAATCGTCAGGCACAAAACTCTCAGAAACCAAATTATATATTCGAGTGAACTATAGTAGAAATGCTCTTTGTCAAGCCTTGCTCAAGAGCACCTCAAGATTAACCTTACATTTAAAAAAGAAATACCATTTATGTTACTATTTATGTTATTAACTAACTGTGCTTTTAACAAAAAATATACTCTAAATAGTGCCATATAACAATTACAAAAACACGGTGTATTTCTCAGTGCTGTTGCTTGTCGAGGTCGGTGTGTTTCCAACAAATTCAATTGACAGTTTTACTGAGTGGGAAGCCAGTTAGAGATCTGGGGCCTGTTTCACCAAATTTGCAACATGCAAATAGCGATTTACAGCATAAAATCAAATCTTCTTGGGTTCATTTTGACACGTTTTACTTATAAAACACACTTGTGACTCGTGCACAGGCACTGTGGGATAGCTGTCACTATGTGAGTGTAAGCAGTTCTTGCTAAATTCTTTTATGAAACACGCCCCAAGGCCTTGTTGCTGCTGCACTTGTGACTCCCTCTGTTTTGTTGGGGTGCCTACGTGGAGGGACGTAGGATATACGGAAGACAGCGTGAACCCCCACTGTAGGTCCTTGTCAAGTGTGTAGCAGTTGGTGGCACCATGTGTCGTGGAGATAGTACATGTCTGTGGGGTTAGCAGTGAAGGACTGCAGTACAAGGGAAGTTTGGTCTCTACAGCTGGGCGTACACTGCACGATTTTAGACCGTTTCTGCAAGCATTATCAAAGATCTTTCATTCAGAACAGAACAAGTGGACTTGATTTGATTCCCCCAATTAACTATTGATGAAATCCTACTGTTATGCCAGTTTAGCAGCATTTTAACTGGAAAGTGTCGACGATGTAGAGAAAAGAAATGTTCTCATCAGTTGGCAGAGCCTCTGTTGTTGGCCAACAGGGCCCTGTATTACCTTAAACTAGGGCTGTCAAAGTTAATGCGATAATGCAAATTCGTTTTAATGCCACTAATTTCTTTAACACATTAAAGCAACTTGCGATTTTTAGGTTGTAGCGGGCTCAGTTTTAAAGCTAGAGTGAAGATGCTGGTATCATATAAAACTACACAACCTAACAAACCCATTGGTACCAACCATGTCACACTAGCTTGTCGGGAAGAAGGCTAAATATTGTCCCAAACTTCAAAGGGGTCCCTTGACCTCTGACCTCAAGATATGTGAATGAAAATGGGTTCTATGGGTACCCACGAGTCTCCCCTTTACAGACATGCCCACTTTATGCAGTTTTGTGCAAGTCATAGTCAAATCACACTGACACTGATTTGAGCGTATTTGATTTGCTAAATGCAGTACCTGTGAGGGTTTCTGGACAATATGTGTCATTGTTTTGTGTTGTTAATTGATTTCTAATAATAAATATATACATACATTTGCATAAAGCAGCATATTTGCCCACTCACATGTTGATAAGAGTACTAGATACTTGACAAATCTCCATTTAAGTTCCATTTTGAACAGATAAAAATGTTCGATTAATTTGCGATTTATTCTGATTGACTATGGACAATAATGCGATTAATCGGGATTACATATTTTAATCGATTGACAGCCCTACCTTAAACTAATTGAATTCACTTTTAGCTCATTCTTCTTATCATCATGAAGACTCTTATTGTAGTGAAGAAAATGTTAATGAAAACTGAATAACATGGGACTGTTTACTCTTCTCTCGTAGGTCAGCATCTCCACTGTGGGCTACGGGGATGTGGTTCCTGTAACTGTTGTGGGCCGCATTGTGGCCTTTGGCTGCATCTCGTTTGGTATCATCCTCAACGGCATGCCAATCTCTTTCCTCTTCAACAAGTTCTCTGATTACTATGCTAAGCTAAAAGCAGAGGAGTACAACACTAAGTCAGTGGAGCGGCGCTTTCAGCTTAAGAGGCGTCTCCGACGCAGAATGGACATGTGTTTTCATCACTCGGAGGAAGACAGTAGTACAGACAAGCACTGTGATTGCCCACACTGAGTGAAACTTCAAATGATTATTTATGTGGGGTGGTTAAGGGGAAACATGTTGCTTTGTAAACATGAAACTACCATGTGACAATGTGTTATGTACAGATAAAATGATCTCACGGTAAATACAACTACAAAGAGGATGTGAGTAACAGCAGGAGAGGAAGAAGAAATTAAGCATTACTTTGCAAAATTTGCATAGTTGCAGTTGCAGCCTTTCACGCCTCTGCATTGACCACATGCATGACTTACTCAATAATCAGATAGTTGAGAACCATAGAAGAAAGTTCCTATTCAACTTCTACAACAACTTGTTATGATGTGATTAAAAGAAGGTTGAGCGTCAGGAACAGGGCTTCAATTGTGTAATACACAATGACGTTGCATAAAAAGTTGCATCCACACTGAGTCTTAACTCGACTTGAACTTAAAACGTGCAAACTGTAAACAACGAGTGCCTGTTAATGAATAAACTCTTCACCGAAGTGAATGTTTCAAGTGTTTAAATGTCAAAACTGTAAACAGCTGTGTATGGTGTACCAGGTGATAAATATACACTCATGTTTCCTATCAATGTCATGTATGTTGAGCGATCACTTTCTGTCGTATGAACAATTAAAGCAGACTATTGACTTGATGAACTGTAAACACAACTGTCAGTGTGTGAAGACTCTTTATTATTACACTACAAAATCAGCAATACAGTTACTGATAACAGATAACCTGCTTTTGTTCTATTTTGTTTGCTGCTAACCTCAGTTTGAGATGCTAAACTCACTTCTAACACCCACATTTATTTCCATTTTCAAACTTGTAGACAAAACTTCCTGTGACCCCGTGCGTCCTTTATGGAAGCATCTCCATTCAGGTTTCTGATTTAGTTTAATCTGTCACAATTTAGATCATTATTTGGGATTTGTAAAGTTAGACATCTCAAAGACCCAAATCAGCCGATCATCACTGCCTTGTCAGTACAGACAGTATGCTAAACAACAATGTAAAGTCACGAGTCACATCATCGTCCTTCCTTATTTAGTTTGCTCTGATGCTTTCATGTCTGACATCATCTATGTGTAAAAGATTCCACCCATTTTGAGAAATAAAAACAATTGAATAGGTAAATAATGAAACAAGCATATACATATTAATACAATTACATATCCACATACATACGCATATACATCAGCACACAAGCATACAAATATGGATGGATATCTTTCAAATGTAGACCCCCCAATTGGATTTGCAAGATTTTTAAAACACTTGGCTAGATCTGTTTACCTACAAAAACAACCAGTAGCTGGATAAATGACTGTAAAATGTATGCTTAGGTCTACACGCTACTGGGCCTACCTAATATATACTGTAGATAGGCTACATGCATAGACCTGACTACAGGATGCATCTTGCACTATATTATACTTACTTCTGGTGCAAAGTTCAAAAGAACAGCAGCAATATGTTTTGGGATGAAGTCAGTAAAATAGATGAGATTCTGCAGCCAGTGGCGATCCCATCTCTCCACAATCTGGGAGGCTCCTGACGGTGTATTAAATGAATAAAGTGTAAAATTGCCAATATGTCTTGTTACTGATGGAGAGTTCAATCATCCAATCCACCAAACAACTCAAAACAAGAGTCAACACCAACAGGAGAATACACTGTTTACCATTGACGGAGCATTTTGGCAAATTTGTCTTGGGCGCTACCCTCATAATCAGCTGTGCTGCTCATCCCACAAATGCATGATCCTTACAAGTTGGACATCATTGTAAAGGTAAATAAACAGGCTTTCCAACCATGTAAAATACAATGCCAATTAGCATTGTAACAACAGAGAAATAATCCACCAAACACAAATTTCCAAACTTTTTTTTCCGAGTTTATATGATGTTAGGAAAGGGGTAGTCTTGATGTTTGCACCAGGTATTTGGTGCAATCAATGCAATAATGAGATCTCATAATAATCCCCAAAAATAATGAAAGTCAAAGGAGTGAAGATTAGACAGCAGAGATCTTTACAGATTCAGATTATTAATACAAAATATAATCACATTACAATCAAATTACACATATTACTGGGTGCATTCCATATTTAAAACACAAATACTGACAATTTGTATAATTGTTTTTATTATTATTATTAGTAGTAGTAATGTTTTATTGTGGGGGGGGCGGTGCCCTAGCGCCCTCTATTGGCCAGCCGCCACTGATGAGATCCCATGATAATGCCCAAGAATAATGAAAGTCAAAGGAATGAAAACTAGAAAGCAGAGATCTGGATGGATGGAGGGATGGGTGGATGGATGGGTGAATGGATGGATGGAGGGATGGGTGGATGGATGAATAGATGGATGGATGGATGGATAGATGGATGGATGGATGGATAGATGCATGGATGGATGGATGGAAGGATGGATGGATGGATAGATGCATGGATGGATAGATGCATGGATGGATGGATGGAAGGATGGATGAATGGATGCATGGATGGATACATGCATGGATGGATGGATGAATAGATGGCTGGTTGGATAGATAGATGCATGGATGGGTGGATGGATGGATGACGCTCCCCTGCAGGACTCTGACTGACGCAGCAGTAGCAGGCGCCGCCCAGCAGGCAGACAGCAGCCAGCAGCCCGGAGCTCAGAGTCATGCCGCTGCACACTGGACTCATCATTAATCTGTGGAGCTACAGAGACGCACCAGAGGAACTATCTCCTTTTAAAGGTAAGTTATCTACACTAAGTTAAATATACAAACCAGCTTCATAGGTTTAATGCTGTTTGTACTGTAGGCTGGTGGTAGATCCACTTCACTGAGAGTGAAAAGACGGAAGAGCGAGTTTCCGTTTTGAGGTAACGGAAAATATTTCCGACAGCCAAATAACAATAACATTTATATTTCCATCAAGGCTTAATCGTCTCATTATTAGTGCATCTAATTTGGATACTTGATAGAAAACGAACATAATGACAAATCAACCATCAGTTTGGAAAAAACAACAACAACGCCTCAGAAGTAGCTTATTTAAAATTAATGAAAGTGTTAATTAAATGAATTAAAGTGTTAGACTACTCAATAATACATAGTTAGGTATATTCCGTTACATGAGTTAAATGTCACCTGATCCTTCAAACTTCCTTTCAGCAATCTGCTGACTGGCACTGTGTGAAATGTGTGACTATATTGGATAATGTGCAATATCCTGATTACAGTGTTTTATGTCTGTAGAAATGGTCGAATGCTTGTGCCCTTAAACCTGAAGAAGTGTTTTATTATTATATTATATATCTTTATGGTTCATAAAAAAAAATGGGGTTTATGGAATCACATGATGTTCAGACTCTTTCCTTAGCTGAGGTACAACATGTAGAAATACTCAATTACATTTTACATTTATTTAAATATTAATAAAGACTGCATATTTATTTGTGTTATGTTAAAATTCAATAAAAATATATATGGGAGAAAAAAAATACTCAATTACTAGTAAAATCATTCAAAAGCCTACTTGTACTGTACTTCTACTGTAAGTGAAAGTACATACTTGAAAGTAAAAGTACTCCTCCTACAGTAAAATGCCCCCCTGTGACTGATATAGGCTGATTATTATACATTGCACTATAGTGATTGTAAATACTGATGCATCAATGTGTAAGCAGCATTTTACTGTAGCTGGTGAAGGTGGAGATAGAGTAGAATAGAAAGCTTTATTGTCATTGTATTAAATACAACGAGATTCACAGTTGCCACTTCTGGTCAGTGCTTTAAAACAAATACTTGACAAGACTAAATGAGGCAGATAAAACATATAACAGGTAAAACACACAAAGTTATAAAGTAAATCAAATAGGTAAAGTAGATGTAATAAATAAATATAAACAAAAGTGTTACACTAGAAGTATAAAATGTATAAAAATAGATGTAATGTAAACAGAGGTAATACTTACTTTATACACAGTACAGGTAGTTTAGTCCAGTGGTTCTTATCCAAAGATAAGTTGTGAGATGATGAGTGGAAGAAGAATAAAAACAAAGTCCTGCTTCACAAATCTGTTTTAATTGTTTGTACTTTTCTGTAATCTTTGCCTTTTTTTTTTTAAACATTGGAGAATTTGAAATCTGACAGGGGGCTAAGAAACTTATATCTATTTTTTAAGTAACTAATATCTGTCAAATAAATGTAGTGGAGTAAAAAGTACAATATTTCCTTCTGAAATGTAGTGGAGTAGAAGTAGGCCTATAAAATGGAAATACTCAAGTAAAGTACAAGTGTCTCAAAGCTTTACTTTAGTACAGTTCTTAAAGCAGCAGTGCGTAGAATTGAAGCAGTTATTAACAGTTATGAGTTATTTTTATATAAAAATCACTTTATCCTGACAGTAGTGCATGAGACAGGTTATCTGAAAAACAATCATGTGCCTCTGTGTCTTCGGGTTCTCCGAATGGCATCTGCAAGAGGAAGAAAACAACTGGTTAGCGTTGATCTGGAGCCTTGCCATCTCTGAGCTGCTGTCATCAGAGGTCAGAGGAGAATGGGCAGAGTGGTTGGAGATGATAGAAAGGCAACAGTATCTCAAATAACCACTCGTTACAACCAAGGTATGCAGAATACCATCTCTGAACGCACAACACGTCCAACCTTGAAGCAGACAGGCTACAGCAGCAGAAGACCACCCGGTACTAGCACCGGCCACTTTATTAGGTACACTGGTGAGTGTATACGTAAATGTGTATAAATGTACACATGCGTCCAGAAACGGATGTGTACGTACATATATTTATACCCAGTCTTCTACTTATAAGAATGCTATCCTAAAAAAATGTGTTTTCAAAAGTTCTTTAGAAGTTGGTCCAGAGTTAGATGATCGTATCTTTAAAGGAAATGCATTCCAGAGTTAAATGATCATGTCTCTTTATAAGAAATGCAGTCCAGAGTTAAATGATCATGTCTCTTTATAAGAAATGCAGTCCAGAGTTAAATGATCATGTCTCTTTATAAGAAATGCAGTCCAGAGTTAAATGATCATATCTCTTTATAAGAAATGCAGTCCAGAGTTAAATGATCATATCTCTTTATAAGAAATGCAGTCCAGAGTTTGGGAGCCCTGACAGCAAAAGCCTGATCGCCTCCCTCAACAGCAAGAAGTAGCTGATCAGATGATCTCAGACCACTTACAGGCGTATAGGGTGTTAAGAGATGGGGGGTAACACTCACTTACTAGTTATTTTTCAATTGGTAACTCAATTAAAACTCAATTACTAGTAAAATCATTCAAAAGCCTACTTAAGTGAAAGTACATACTTAAAAGTATTGAAAGTAAAAGTACTGGTTCTGCAGTAAAATGCCCCCCTGTGACTGATATAGGCTGATTATTATAAATTGCACTATAGTGATTGTAAATACTGATGCATCAATGTGTAAGCAGCATTTTACTGTAGCTGGTGGAGGTCGAGATACTTACTTTATACACAGTACAGGTAGTTTAGTCCAGTGGTTCTTATCCAAAGATAAGTTGTGAGATGATGAGTGGAAGAAGAATAAAAACAAAGTCTTGCTTCACAAATCTGTTTTAATTGTTTGGACTTTTCTGTAATCTTTGCCTTTTTTTTTTTTTAAACATTGGATGATTTGAAATCTGACTTTTTAAGTAACTAATATCTGTTAAATAAATGTAGTGGAGTAAAAAGTACAATATTTCCTTCTGAAATGTAGCGGAGTAGAAGTAGGCCTATAAAATGGAAATACTCAAGTAAAGTACAAGTGTCTCAAAGCTTTACTTTAGTACAGTTCTTAAAGCAGCAGTGCGTAAAATTGAAGCAGTTATTAACAGTTATGAGTTATTTTTATATAAAAGTCACTTTATCCTGACAGTAGTGCATGAGACAGGTTATCTGAAAAACAATCATGTGCCTCTGCGTCTTCGGGTTCTCCGAATGGCATCTGCAAGAGGAAGAAAACAACTGGTTAGCGCTGATCTGGAGCCTTGCCATCTCTGAGCTGCTGTCATCAGAGGTCAGAGGAGAATGGGCAGAGTGGTTGGAGATGATAGAAAGGCAACAGTATCTCAAATAACCACTCGTTACAACCAAGGTATGCAGAATACCATCTCTGAACGCACAACACGTGCAACACAACCGGTTAGCGCTGATCTGGAGCCTTGCCATCTCTGAGCTGCTGTCAGTCACTTGCGAACTCTGATCGAACAGTCAAACTAGGCAGCGCTGATCAAATATGAATCAATATTCTGTTACTGTAATGCCTATTTCTAGCAAATGATTTCAGAAACATCTTGTAGTGTACTGTTTAGCTGTAAAATGAGAAAGTTTGCTCTGGCTGTTGGTATTTCCTCAACTGATCTCAACACAGAGAGGCAGGTCAATACAACAGTTGATGCTAAAAATCTCTAATCCTGTCACAATAGTCACTACATCCTGACAGTAGCTCCTGTTCTACCCATGGCTGCTTTAAGGCACTCTTAAGCTCTCTTATTGACTATTAACCTGGATGAGGTAGATTTCAAGGCTTCATACAGTTGGTCAGTTATGTATTTTCTACTTGATTTCCTCATGTTGAGTAACAGGGTGAGGCTAGTGTTAAGTCTAGGCGTTTGACATTTGACATGTTTGGTTGGGCATGTCCTTATTTCCCCCACATTTCTCTGAATGAGTATTTAGTTTACTCTGATGCTTTCATGTCTGACATCATCTATATGTCAAAGATTCCACCCATTTTGAGGAGACATGACGGCATTTGATTTGTTGCCGCCCCATGTACAGTGCTGTAATAGTACAGCATGTGAGGATTCTGCAGTCAGTCTCAAGCCACCTCATGTCTGCTCGGTCCTGTTGGTCTCTGTTTGTTATTCAGAGCAGTGAGATGAAATGTGCGAAAGCTTTCATTTATGGGCATTCATCCTCTTTGTGCTCTGAGACTACGCCCACAAAGTAAAACTGTTGTCGTCATTAGTCCAGAACAACTTCTTTCAGTTCTCAGACATCCATAATGCATCCGTAATGCTCATTTTAGAGCAGTGTTGCAACATACTGACTTCAGGAACAGACTACCAAAGTACTCTGGAGTGTGCTAACTTTAACGTGCTTTCTAAAGTTCACTGTGGAGTTGGATGTTGGAGTTGGAGGGCAGGCTGCATATCTGGGTCTGTTTAGCATGATAATACATGTTTCTTCACCAGCTGCTGGTTTACTTTGCACTGAGCAGGTAGTGTACAAATCTACGAGATTATGGCTCCCCACAATTGTTTCTGTTAAATTGATGTAGTGTGACTGTGGCTGCAATGCATGCAGGTGTGATATCCTAACCTTAATTTACTTAAGCAATTAATAACTGATTATTAGTTGTTTTATGCCATACTGAGATGTTTTGATAAGAAAACTGTGTTTTGTTTTGTCACTGCAGAGTTTCAATGATGAGAAAGATCAGGGCAAGAACATTCTTGCTGGTGGGAGCTCTTGGTCTGTTGGTCCTCCATCTCTGTAAAGATTTTATTGACCACAAAACCATCCGCCTTAACATAGATGGGAAAGAGGATGACATGCAAATAAGGCAACTTACCACAAATAACTCCTACGTATACTCCTGGCCAAAATGTCAACGAAATACCTCTGCTGCCAACGTCACAGGCTTCAGCTCTCTCCCTGGTGATATCCAAGACTTTCTCTATTATCGACACTGTCGCCATTTCCCCATGCTACTGGACCTTCCTGACAAATGTGGAGGAGCTGATAAATCTGCAGAAGTCTTCCTTCTGCTGGTCATTAAAAGCTCCCCTGTGAACTACGACCGCCGAGAAGTGCTGCGTAAAACCTGGGCCAAAGAGAGGTTACACAATGGTGTGTGGATCCGAAGGATCTTCCTCTCAGGAACGATGGATACTGGTTTTGAGAAAGAGAGACTGAATAAACTACTTGAAGTGGAGCAGCGAGAGTACAATGACATCATCCAATGGGACTTTAATGAAGGATTCTACAACCTCACCTTGAAGCAGATACTGTTCCTGGAATGGATGGAAAGAAACTGTCCAAACGCTCGCTTCCTGCTAAATGGTGACGATGACGTCTTTGCCAACACAGACATCATGGTTGAGTATCTCCAAGGCCTCAAGGACAACAATGGAAGCAAGCACCTCTTTACTGGCCATCTGATCCAAGACCAAGGGCCTGTTCGATGGACAAAGAGCAAGTACTACGTCCCAGTTCAGGTGCAGGAGTCAGACTCATACCCTCCTTACTGTGGGGGTGGGGGCTTCCTCTTATCTGGTTATACAGCTTTGGTCATATACAATGTGTCACAGTCCATTACCATTCATCCAATTGACGATGTTTACATGGGAATGTGTCTGGCCAAAGCAGGACTTGGCCCTGCTTCCCACATGGGCTTCAAGACTTATGGACTGCACATCCCCTCAAAGAAAGTGGATCTATATGACCCTTGTTATTATAGAGAACTTTTATTGGTACACAGATTCCTACCAGCTGCAATGTACCTCATGTGGCACAGAATAGATGATCCAAATCTGAAATGTGGTATTAATAGACACTCTCTCTAGAGAAAATTATTCTTTGACTTGTGTAAAAATGATATGTTACTGATTTGTGTAACTGGTGGAGTGTCAGCTTTGCAGTGAGTTCACTGTACTAGATTAATTTGTGGTATCATCTGTCGTACAAAAATACGATGTCTCAGAATCATTGCCCAGGTTTTTTCAAGGCACACAATCTAACCTGCTGTATTTTAATGCTCTTTGAAATAGACACAATTTAATAAATACTCATAATTCATTCATTCATATAATCATCTTTATTGTTTGTTGTAATACAATGACAAAATGGATAATAAGATATTAGAATGTTTTATCTCAAGGATAACAATGGAAGCAAGCACCTCCCAGTTCAGGTCCAGGAGTCAGACTCATACCCCCCCTACTGTGGTGGTGGGGGCTTCCTCCTGTCTGGCTATACAGCTTTAGTCATATACAAGATGTCCAAGTCCATTACCATTCTCCCCATTGATGATGTTTACATGGGGATATGTCTGGCCAAAGCCGGACTAGGTCCTGCTTCTCATATGGGTGTAAAGACGGCAGGGCTGTACATTCCCTCCAAGAAACTTGATGCATACGATCCTTCCTATTATCCTATTACGAAGAAGATCCAGCTCACATGTACCTCATGTGGCACAGAATACACGTTCCCAATCTGAAATGTGGTCTCTCCGAAAAAAAGCTCTAGCAGCACCAAACTATAACTTAAAGGTGGTGACGGGGCTTGTTGACACTTTGTTTCCTGCACCTGCTCTGAGGTTGTGAGTGCAGGTATGACCTTCTTCATGACATCATGAGAAAAGGTTTGAACTGGCTTCGGCAACTTTTTTTTTTTCTTCATGTCATCAATGTGGGCGAGCAGTCAGCCTGATTCAAATGAGCATGGCAGTAGTGTGGTTTTTTTCCCACATAATGAGTGGGTGATCAGCTTTTACTGGAATGAAAAATGGGAATGCAAAACTTGCTCCGTATCAGGTTTCATTGCCG
>CAKAOI010050636.1:0-13576 GCA_916701655.1 Sebastiscus albofasciatus | reverse complement strand
GCAACCCAGACATCAAAGAATAAAGACATTTCTCTCACAGATTAGTGGGGTTTTATTTTTAATTTATAAGGGACATGTAATGTTTTATACTTCTGGTGAATATAATCCATCAATCTGATTTCCATAAATGTGTTTTGTAAATACAGTTCCCTTTGTTAACACCTTATTTTGAAAAGCGGACGTAGTCCCACGTGTCTACTTCCTCTAACTTCTCCAAGGTGGTCTCTAGCTCTCCCGTCAGCTCCGTTCTCTTTATCCATCATGGCCAGCTCCATCGGGGCCGTTTCAATGCAGAGAACAGACATGTCAGTATCTGGGTGCTCTACAGTCGTAGCGTCGGCCCATTTGACCACGGAGACGAGAGCGACGGCCGGCTCCACCGCAACGTTACCACGATACGATAACGTTTCCTGTCCGTGACAGAGTTAGCATGCAGCTTTAGCTCTGCTCTGTGTAGCTCTGCTTTTCCTGTCAATGTGTGAAACCCAAAGTGTTTCCATCCTTTACTGGATGTGTAGTGTTTACCACGCTGGATTTAACATGGGAGGGTGCAGGTCGTATCCACGACGACCCTCCAACGGTTTAGACTTTCTGAGGTTTGTTTTGGTTGACGGATACGGAACGGATATGACGTCACGTTACTCAGACTACCACAATAAAAGCGGTAGCTTCCTAAAATAGATTCATTTGTTGATCAATCATTAAGTCAAAAGCGGTCAGTACAATTTCCCAGAATCCCTAGCAAACACAACAAAACCCAGAAATATTCCATTTCCAGCGACTTCAAACAGATAACTCTTGTATTTGGGTGTCCTCACCTGAACCACTGAGACGGGTCAAACTGAACTCTCCTCCTGGATATGAGTATTATTTTCTCATCACCGCCTGGTGGCATGTGGCTGTGTCTCTGCCCTCCCGTCTCATCATCTTCATCACTCTGAGGATTAAGTTATTAGCTGCATTGATCCCTTCAGGAAAGAGCAACGCGGTCTGATGGTGGGTTTGTTTAGGTGTCTGTTCGCTCCGCTCTGAGCCCGAGGTACCTTTTAATACCTGAAGCTCTCCCTTGGCGTTGAGCACTGAGCCGTAAAAAAAAAAAAAAATGCTATAATACTCAGGCCAACTCCTCTTCCTCCGTAACGCTTCACGGGTTCACATTTATCTTGTTTAACTGGATCGCTAAAAGCTGAATGGCCCGTAGACGCTGTCTGGTAGGAGACACTTTATTTATTGTCCTGGAGTTTGTGTCAACCTTTCTCTGAGTCACGCGGCTTTGAAGTTAATCCCTCAACAAAAGTCATCAATAGCGTTTTATTCCTACTCAACTAAAGTGGTGGAAATACTGAAATCAAAGGTTAAATACAGAGCTTTTATGATACTGAGTTTATTTTTATTGTTACACTCAGTAGGGGATTTGAGGGGGGACAGGATGTTAGTCTCGTCGGCCTGATTCATTGATCCTTTATCTGACTGACTTATCCGTGTCGTCTCCATACTTTGACCCTGCCATCCACCTTTAACAGACAGAACCTGGACTCATCACTGAACATGACATTCCCCCACATGTTCAGGTTCCATTGTCTGTGTTGTCGACACCAGCGCCAACGGGCCTGACGGTGAGGGGCAGTCATTGCAGGCTTCCTGGTAGCCTTATGAGAAGACACTGTTTACCATTGACGGAGCATTTTGGAACATTTTTCTTGGGCGCTCCCCATACAATCAGCTGTGCTGCTCATCCCACAAATACATGATCCTTACAAGTTGGACATCATTGTGAAGGTAAATAAACAGGCTTTCCAACGATGTCAAATACAATGACCATTAGCATTGGAACAACAGAGAAATAATCCACCAAACACAAGTTTCCAAACTTTCTTTTTCCAGTTTATATATATATTTAACTGGATGCGGATGTGCCTGTGTGTGGAACTGCTGCAGCCTGTGATCTACTGACAATCTGAAATTAAACAATAAATTAAAGGTAACCACGAGGGATCATTTCCAAGAGCTCGGTGCCTTTGTTAAAAAATTCAAAAACCGTAAATGATGTGAGATAAAAGGACACCGAGCAATAAATAAATCCAAACACAATCCCGTTATGACTGTGTGAACCTCAGAGTGTGTGTTGAGTGTTTTGTTGCAGCAGGAGGAGAGCGCCACACGTGCTCCGACACGCTAATTGTCACATTTAATTAAACACAGTACATATTAATTAGGCCTCTCACAGTTTAGCATGTGGTGCTATCAGTAAGTGGAGAGAATGTTAATGTATGAACACAAGCGAGAGAGAAACCAGCTTTTGTTTTTAGAAGTCTAAAAATCAATTCAACTAAAATATGAATTAAATATAAATATCTTTAGCTGACATAAACGAACACAAGACAAACTCCACACTGCTGTGATTACTTCCTCTCGCCTGGATAAATTGTGCTTTTATTCCAGCCCGCCTTTCTAAATAGGGTCCATTAATAATATTTGAGGAGGATGTTTCCTATCAGCATAATTTGTGATCCCGTTCTAGTTGCAGCGAAGTATAAAGGTCACCTTCAGCGAGAGAGGCTCTAAACAGGAACCTCCTCGCTTCGCTTTTAGAGGCACTGAGCTGGAGAAAACAGCAAATGTGACACAAATACGTGTTATTTTTGACTACTTGTAATATGAGTTTTGCTTCATATGCTGTCTGCAGAACGCCGCCAAGATCAAAAGGACATGAGAGGTTAGTGGCATTTTGGGGCAAATTATTGATTCCTTCCCTTCAGGGCGATGTGATTTACCTTCGCCCAATACTCATTTTACTGAATAGAACCTGAACGCATCATAATGTAAGTCAATGGCAAGAGTGTGTTCCAATCCATGTACTTCCAGAAGTACACTTCAATGTAGTGCTCTTTGTGCGCTCTGTACTCACTTGAGTAGTGCGTGTATTTCAGCGGGGTAGGGTCGTCTCAAATCGAATACTCTGCGGCGCACTGACCGGAAATGACGATCGCAACATTTGACCGCGGCTCGCTACCCGCCAAAACATCTTCTGAAGAAAATGAAAGCAGAGTGGAAATTAGGTTTCCAACGTCGTCGCCTACGATGTGTCCTGTTGGCTGGAAATGCACCGGTATGTTTACGTATTGTTTTATTCTGTTATCTACGTGTGTTTGAATAGTGGTCGTGGCTCCGCCCCTTCCGCTACGTAGCCAAGATGGAGGCAGTTGAGTGTGGAAAGTGTCCAGCGTTCCACACTCAACCATCTGACCGTTTTGAGTACAACATCCGGGTACTCTGAGTGCACTGCATTCTGCCGTACTTCCCAGTGTGAACGCACTTATGCACTCAAAGTAGTGAGTGTAAGTACAGAAGTACGCGGATTGGAACACACTGCAGCTCTCGACCTGCTGATTTCAACACGGATTTGTTGTTCGCAATGTAGCACCATCAGAGAGAAACAGGACGTGTTGATAGTGAGTTTACTGCGTCTCAAACATATTTTCTATGTCGTCCTGCAGTTCTGTAGAAAAACGAGTACCGTCACGTTTTCAGAATTTTGTCATCGACTTGGTACCGGAGTATCGGTTCTAGTGACATCCCTAGTAGAGGTGTCAACTGCGGTTGTCACAAAGCCTTCTGGGAAATGTAGGAAGCTACCAACAGAAGTAGACGTCCAGATGGCTCACCACAGCTTTATTGATAATAACTGATGGCGTTAACATGCAGGTTTTTGCCGCGATGTTCGTCTGCGAGCGTCTTTCTGGACACTGAGACGAGGAGGACGAGTCAGCCAGCTGTTCTCACGCTGCTAACCGGCTCCTCTGAGCCTCCTTTCACTTTACTGTACGTCCTGATGTCAGCTGAAGTGTTTGCTCGTCTCTCTGGACTGATAACAAGACAAGCAGTAATACATCAACCATCTGCCCTGCCGCTGTGTGTGGAAGATTACTCACAACTATTGTATAATGCATTCCTGTGGATCAGACCTCTTAAGCTTCCAGGTGCTAATAAGTCAATGTGTTGTATGTTTATGTGCAGTTAGAGCACATAAATCTGTGTGCAGCGGTTCCCAACGTGAGGATCGAGGCTCCTCTAAGGGGCCGCGACATAAAGTTATACATATACATATACATATATATATATATATATATATATATACATATATATATATATATGTATATATATATATATACATATATATATATGCATATATATGTACAGTATATACACATTTGTATTTGTCTAATACAAATTCTACCTTCCTTTGACCTTTTTATAATTCTCGTGGTTGCTTTTTTCTGTGCAAAGATAACAGTGAATGTGTTAGATGTTTCAGTGTGTGTGTGTGTGTGTGTGTGTGTGTGTGTGTGTGTGTGTGTGTGTGTGTGTGTGTGCTCTTACTTGATGACCGTTCCTTTGGCGCCCCCTGCTGTCGTGAGCATCACCCTGGTGGTGAGGCTGACTCTCAGGTCCTCCTCCTCCAGGCCCAGCAGCTCGGCGCAGTGATCCAGCGTCTGACTCGACTGGTTCTTGATGGCGCAGCCACCTGGAAGACACGGAGGAGGGCAAACGTCAGCCCACCACGCCATCGGCACTGAGAGATGAGGCAAGGGGTTAGGGCGCGAGGCAGGAGCCTGTGGGTTCACACCACTGCTGCTGCTTTCAATAGAAACCGGTGGAGGTGTATTCCACTCAGCCAGGACACTTAATAATATAATAAACACAGAAAACTGTTTGTTTTGTTTCAGCACACCTTTCAGCATTACCTTCTGGGTAATGTAGGAAATCATTAACCAAACATGCAGTAGGGAAATACAAGTTTTTATTTGACTTTTTCCAGACCTAACAATTGTATAAGGTCAGAGAATTGTCTGCAACTATATATATATATATATATATATATATATATATAAAATATATATATATATATATATACCACAAACAACTAAAATCAAAGTGTCATATCACAACAATGACATTACTGTATATTAGGGACATTTTTTTAATGTCAGAATCGATATATTTGCTTCATCTGAGTCTCTGTGGAGGTAGAAGGAAGTTACCGCTCTTATTGTGGTAGTCTGAGTAACGTGACGTCATATCCGTTCCGTATCCGTCAACCAAAACAAACCTCAGAGAGTCTAAAACGTTGGAGGGCCGTCGTGGATACGACCTGCACCCTCTCATGTTAAATCCAGCGTGGTAAACACTACACATCCAGTAAAGGATGGAAACACTTTGGGTTTCACACATTGACAAGAAAAGCAGAGCTAAACAGAGCAGAGCTAAAGCTGCATGCTAACTCTGTCACGGACAGGAAACGTTATCGTATGGCGGTAACGTGCGGTCGAGCCGGCCGTCGCTCTCGTCTCCGTGGTCAAATGGGCCGACGCTACGACTGTAGAGCACCCAGATACTGACATGTCTGTTCTCTGCATTGAAACGGCCCCGATGGAGCTGACCATGGATGGATAAAGAGAACGGAGCTGACGGGAGAGCTAGAGACCACCTTGGAGAAGTTACAGGAAGTAGACACGTGGGACTACGTCCACTTTTCAAAATAAGGTGTTAACAAAGGGAACTGTATATACTAAATACAGACATAAGATTGATTATATTATATTCACCAGAAGCATAAAACATTACATGTCCCTTATAAATTAAAAAGAAAATACCACTAATTTGATAAAATGTAATAAATAACTCCTGACAGTGACTGATATATTTGACTTCAGGACATCTCTGACTACATACATGCTGAGAATCAAACATTTTTACTGCACTAATTTAGATATTTTCCAACATAAAAGTCCCTAGAAGTGTATGAATCATCTTTTTCCCTTCATGGTCTAGTGTTAAAAAAGTTAACAACAATCACAATAAATCCTAAAATCAACTCTCAGTACTTAAAAATCACAATACGTATTGAATTTGGCACCGAAGTAGTGAAGGAGCAAGGAGGAATTTTAAGGAGCACAACCATAATTTGACGTCATAGTGAGTTAGGTTTTTTAAAAAGGTCTTTAAACGTCTCCTGGGCTTCAGCAGAGATGAACTGCTGTAATCACATATTTAGTTAGCCGTCTCACAGCAACGACGTCTTTGAGCTTCATTCCTGCCCTTTCCGGGTGGAGGTTATATTTCCAGTAGAGTTTTCTTCCACATTCAATAAACATAAAAGTCAAGTAGGTAACAGAAGCTGTCCTCCGGTATGATGTGAAGGAGCGGTGACCCGATGAGGTCGTCTCTCTGATCTACGCCTGAGCAAAACCTCTTACAGCGTGCCTAAAAGAATCAAGTGGGAGTTAAATATGAATGGAGTAATCTTTTAAATCCCCCGCATTCCTGCAGCAACGTGTACTTCCACCAGCAACGTGCACTTCCACCATGACAAACTGACAAGCCGGGCCTACGTGCGGCCCTTCTTAAAAGGTGAGGGCAACACACAGCGCTCATTATGTATGAAGTCAGAGAGGGAGGAACACCCACGAGATGTGAACTGAGCCGGTCCAGGGAGAGGTGAACAAAGCCCGGGAGGAGCTATTCAAAATGACAAAAGAAATGTTTTATCACGAGGAAGTTTGTCATGACGTCTCCAGGGCTTTAGTTAGAGGTGATGAGAGTTAACATCACAGATCTGATTAGTCTGTAAAAGCTAATTAAACGCTCAGTCGTTGGTTTGTTAACAATGATCTTGGGCTGTAACTAATGATTAGTTTCCATATTGATCAAAAGAATAAAGCTGCTGTTATTCTACATTCTGTATAGCAGACCGTTGCTATGGATAACAGACCGTTGCTATGTATAGCAGACCGTTGCTATGAATAACAGACCATTGCTACGTATAACAGACCGTTGCTACGTATAACAGACCGTTGCTACGTATAACAGACCGTTGCTATGTATAGCAGACCGTTGCTATATAGAACAGACCGTTGCTATATAGAACAGACCGTTGCTATATAGAACAGACCGTTGCTATGTATAGCAGACCGTTGCTATGAATAACAGACCGTTGCTATGTATAGCAGACCGTTGCTATGTATAATATTTCTACTTATATTAAGAAAGAAGAAACACATCAACACTGACCTGCTAATAACTGTGAACTTACTCCACTTATATGTCAACATAAGTATTTATTTATCGGATTCTGATTCTGGACCAGCTGTGAATACTCAATAACTACATATTCATAAACTCTATAGGAGAATATCAATATACAGTATGAGGTACATGAACAGCGTTGTGCCGGTTGGTGACAGCATTAGAGGAAGGTCTCTGATCAATGCCAACAATCAATAGCTCCTGAAAGCTCAGCTAATATTAAATCAATGTCTGGACTGAGTACACATTAGAACGGAGCCAAGAGCTCAAACTTAATAACTTCATTACATCCAGCCTCCTCTGAGGGAGTCCTCCGTTTACTTTGAAATAAATAAGTTCTGACTGTCGTCATCGACTCACGTCCTCCGAGGGTCCAAACCTACGGAGACACCGACGATTCTGACAACGAACGTTCAGATCAGTTTGACCTCTGAGTCGACGGTTTGCTGAGTTACATTTCTATAATATCCAAAATGCTTCGATGCACGGAGAGCATGCAGAGAAGAATCTGCTAATTAATCTGTTCATAACGTCGGAGAAAAGAACTGCGTTGTCAAAAGATGTTCTGCTGAGCCGGACGACATTTAGGGGCAGGAAGTGACTTTAAACATCAGAGGGCCGATCTTTACAAAGTGCGTAGACAAGTTTGATTAAAACAAACTGAACTCAGATCATACAGCCAGTAAGTTGTAAATATGTCTTATCTAGGTGCGTTTCTATCAACTGGTTCGGAGCGAATAAACCCGGCTACAGCGTAGTTTGGTCAGAAGTTTTTTTCATGTCAGACTTTTCTTCTGCCTCTTTTCTGCCTCTCATTTTTCAGACATGTTTTAGACATTTTTCAGCTGTTTTTCTGAAATATTTTAGCCCTTTTTTGGACACTTTTCAGACATTTTTCTGCCTTTTATTCACTTTATTTCTGAGATTTTTCAGCTTTTTTCAGTTTTTTTCTGACAATTTTCGAAATATTTTCAGAAATTTTTCTGCTTTTTTTTCCTGAATTTTTTAAACATTGTTTGGACTTTGTTTTCGGCCATATATCAGTCTTTTCTTCTGTCTTTCTTCTGCCTCTTTTCTGACATTTTTCTGACATTTTTCAGACATGTTTTGGACATTTTTCCACCTTTTTTCTGACATTTTTGAGCCCTTTTCTGACAATTTTCAGCTTTTTTTCTGACAATTTTCAAAAAACTTTTCGGACATTTTTCTGCCTTTTTTTTCCTGAATTTTTTAAACATTGTTTGGACTTTTTTTCGGCCATATGTCAGACTCTTTTTCTGCCTTTCTTCTGCCTTTCTTCTGACCTTTTTTCTGACTTCTTCTGCGTTTTAGGAGTTATCCAACAAAACACATAATCCAGCAAAGAGCACGTGTTAAAGTGTTATTTTAGGTTTTTTCCGCGGTATCGTTTCAGTATCAGTATTGAGATATTTAAGCAGGATATCGTATCAAAGTCATGATTTTGGTATCGTGACAACACTAAAGCGTAAAAATGTTTTTTTTTTTTGCAATTGAGGAAGTTTGAGTTTTGCCATTTCCGTCCAGCTTTTCTGATGCTGTACTTTAAAATAAGCGTAAATATGTGAATGTAAACACGGCTCCTGTGTGCCGCCTGGATCTCCAGCTTCTCTTTCTGATCACGCCTCCCGCTGATTGATTCTCTGCCAAAGGTCAGTGTTTCGGATGAGTCCGGCCATCAGAGCTGTGATATTCTTGGCAAGGCAGCTATTTATAGGAGGTTTGTAACTTCAAGTCTCTGCTCTGTATAATAGGACTCGGACTGACACTGGACTTTAACAGGCTCATCTTTGTTTGTGGTCTAAACTTCTCTGTCTTTTCCGAGAGAGGACGATCTCTTCTGGCCAAATGAATATTCTTTAAGAGCTCCCTAACATCCCTCCGATCCAAGCTGTAAGCCAAGCCTGCCTCCGACGCTGGATGATTGCCTCCACAGACCGAACACACTCTCCTCACTCCGCTGTAAAACACGCTTCATGATGGCCGCCCGCTGTGAGAACCAGCCCGTTTAATAGGCGCCCCGCTGCGCTTCCTCTTCTTCCCCGCGGAGGGAGAAAACGACGGGGAGGAGCCGAGAGCAGAGGAACTTCTCTGGTGAAGTTCAAAGCGTCGGTTGATTCTCATGGAAACGGAGCCTCCCCGGAGGGTTCGGTCTGAACCGCTGAGGAGAATGAGGCGTGAGATGGAGGGCGGAGCGTCTCACACAACAATACGCCACTTGAAATGCACAGAATGGAAGAGTTGAATAATTATTGTATGACTTTCTCTAATTCTGTAATTAATTAAAGTCATTCCGAGAGATGTAAGTCATAAGTTTCCTGTAATGATTCCTTTGGGTTTTAATTAGAAATGAGGAACATCGGGCGGCGAGGGACGCCGACGCCACATTCTCCACGATTCAACAGCATTCATCATTGACCACAATGAGACTGATCTGAGATGAAGGGAGACGCAGGCTGAATATTACAGCGATCAATCAAAGTGCACAGTCTTGAGGGATGAGATCAAAATAACATCTGCCTTTCAGGAGTCCAACTGGTGGCGTTTAGGAGTCGAGGAGCCCAGCGAGATGGATGGTCTCCGGTACGGAGCAATCACAGACCTCTGCAGGATGATAAACTCTCCTCCTCGTCAACCCGACGGACGCTGACTTCAAATACTACAGAAGCTGAATGTTAACACTCTGAAGAGGTGGGATCAGTGTAGAGAGGTGAAGTCCCGCCTCCTCCACCTTCACATTTTTCACATTTCACATTTTTCACATCACATTTTTTGGACATTTTTCAGACATTTTTGCCTTTTTTCAGAAATGTTTTAGCCTTTCCTTCTAAATTTTTGGGACATTTTTCGGACTTTTCCTCTGCCTTTCTTCGGCCTTTTTACAGACATTTTTTTCGGACATATGTCGGACTTTTCTTCTGTCTTTTCTGGCCATTTTTGCCTTTTTTTTCAGAAATTGTTCGGCCTTTCCTTTTATATTTTTCGGACAATTTTCTGCCTTTTTTCTAACTTTTTTTGGACATTTTTTCGGCCATATGTCAGACTTTTCTTTTCTCTTTTCTCTCTAGACATTTTAGCTTCCAGCTTTTCTAGAAATGTATTTATCTCTTAGCTTTTTTTGGTAATGCAGTTCAGCAACCAATTCTTCCAGTTTTACATTTCATTTTCCAGGTTTTTCAGCAGTGCAGAGCAATGTTTTTACCCTTTAATACTTCTGTATTCTCAGCAATGCTTTGCAGTTTCAGCCGTCAGCATTCACACGCAGGAAATCCATTTTCAATTTTTTTCCAAATTCTACACTTTTCTTTCCAGCGTTCCTTTCTGAAATCTCCGGTTCTTATAAATTCACAGCGGGTTCCATTTAGAAACATTTCTATAAGAACCGTATATAACCACCAGGACCATCGTGTGTGATTTCTCAGGTATTTCCATGTGTGCGTCGCTGCAGCTCACCTGATGTGCTTCCGGCCTCCTCAAAGTCGATGTTGCCGAGGTGCAGCACGCCGGCCACCACCCTGAACAGGTCCAGCTTCTCCGTGTCGTCCAGGCCGATCTTCTTCATCGCCACGGACATCCTGTTGAAGTCTCCCTGGTCGTCCAGCAGCGGGTCCTTCAGAGGGCCCGACTTCAAGTGCTGAGGAATAAAAGAGTCCAGACAGTTACTGACCCGTCTTCCTCCGTCTGATACCTCATCACATCATCCACTTCCTTCTAGTTCACCTTTTCTTACGTGTATTCAACTGGACTTTTATCCTTCATTTCTTCACCTTCTACCTGTTATTTACCTTCCTCAGCTATTCACCTGCCTCTCTACCTGCTCCTGCTTCCTCTGCTGTGGCAGACGGGTCAATATGAAGTGTGTTTTCTAAAGCAGAAGCGCTGCTTTGTTAAACCAACCCAGACATCAGACTGACCTTAAGCTTCCAATCATCCTCCACAATCATTTCATTTTCTCTTAAACTAATCTTCGACTTGGCTGTAATTGTTTTTCTGCAGTAACCCAGAACAGCAGATACTGGGCACTTCTATTTCTCTTTAAATATACTGCACAGAAGAACTCTAAAGAGCGGCGGAAGCAGTGCATGAGAAATGTGAATTTGCAGCAGAGAGAAAGCGAAGATAGCGAAGGAGGAAACACACACACTTGAATAAACCACTCATGAATGTCACAGTCTGATGATATCCGCAGGCTAAACTAGATGCCATCCACTCAGCGTCCCCTGTGATAGAATTAAATAGAAGTGAATTCTTCTGCTTAGCTGGTTCCACTATTTAATGGGGTTCTCATTGGATTTTCATTTAGCTTTTTCAAGTCGAATAAAGTAAATCAACAGCAGGAAGGAAACATTCGCTGCAAACCAAAGTCCGGGAGTTGGACACAGACACTATTTATTTTACTACTAGGTCCGTAAGTCCATTCAAATATTTAATCGGGATTAATCGCACGTTTTATCTGTTCTAAATGAACTTTAAAAGGAGATTTGTCAAATATTTAATCCTCTTATCAACATGGGAGTGGACAAATCTGTTGCTTTATGCAAATATATGTATATATTTATTATAGCAAATCAATTAACAACACAGATCAATGACAGATATTGTCCAGAAACCCTCACAGGTCCTGCATTTAGCATAAAACAATATGCTCCAATCAGAACATGGCAAACTGCAGCCCAACAGGCAACAACAGCTGTCAGTGTGTCAGTGTGCTGACTTGACTATGACTTGCCCCAAACTGCATGTGATGATCATAAAGTGGGCATGTCTGTAAAGGGGAGACTCGTGGGTACCCAGAGAACCCATTTACATTCACTGATCTGGAGGTCAGAGGTCAAGGGACCCCTTTGAAAATGGACTAGACAGTTTTTCCTCGCCAAGATTTAGCTTAAGTTTGGGGCGTTCTTTAACCTCCTTCATGACCAGCTAGTCTGACCTGGTTGGTACCGTTTGATTCTTTAGGTTTTCTTGTTTCATATGATACCAGTATCTTCACTCTAGCCTTAAAACTGAGCCCGCTACAACCTCTGAAATATTGGCGGGCCGTCAGATTTTTAAGAGGTTAATTAAATATCACAAGTTGCGTTAAAGAAATTAGTGCCGTTAAAATTTGCGTTAACACGTTATTATCACGTTATTAGCGCGTATAATTTTTACATTTTGGTTTTTGAACAGGTTAGAAAAATGCCATTCAAACTTAGATACGTACGGGATAATGTACAGTGAGCCGGTCATTATTGCGAAATGAACCCCAACAGACCCGATTTCGCAATAATGACCCGTTCGCTGTACATTATCCCGCTTATTACACGGCTACTTAATAAAGAGACCAATAATTTGACACAACATATTGATTTTAAAAATGATGTTAGTGCTTCTGCAAAAACAAAAATAGTCATCAGATCAGATCAGATCTGTATCCATAGCAACGGTCTATTATCTATAGCAACGGTCTATTATCTATAGCAACGGTCTATTATCCATAGCAACGGTCTATTACCCATAGCAACGGTCTGCTATAAAGAAATCACAGACCGTAGAACGCCGTGATTGACCAATCAGGCCCTGACACACCGTCGGACAGTTTGGGGTCGTCGGTGAGCATCTGTCGCTCTAGTTTTTGCCCGCTGTGTCCCGCTCTAGTCTGCTCGCGTCGGAGGCTTTTTCATCTAATTCAACATGTTGAATCGGCGGCGGAGCTCGTCAGTGAGAGAAATCTCTCTGATTGGCTGTTCAGCTTAAACCAATCAGAGCACGAGAAGAGAAACAGAGTCAAGAGAACAGCGGTGAGAGTGAGAGAGAGAGTGGTGTGAAAACAGTCGTCTCTGAACGCACAACACGTCCAACCTTGAAGCAGATGAAGACCACCGGTACTAGCAAGGTGTACCTAATAAAGTGGCCGGTGAGTGTATATAGTCATATTGCCCTAATTGTCCATTAAAAGGCGTATTTTGATGATCACATATTAAATGTCTAAACATTTCTTTTCTTATAACAACAGATGTAGAAGAGGATATGTGTCTGTGGAGCAGCGAGACGTCGGCAGAACTGTTCTGTGATTAGTTGAGTTAACAGAATGAAAACTGTAATTCCACCTTAAAGGTAACTTTGGTATTTTCCGATGTGTTTGTGTCTAAGTGACTAATGAGGACAACAAATAACAATTATTATTACGCTCCTCTGGGGCAGCAAGAGAAATGCTTACAAATTAAAACCTGCCGTCTTCGAACTGTAACGTTGTGAAAGTATTGATCTGATGAGGCTGCTGGTCTATAATGCACACTTACCAATAAACTGGATTTTAAGCTAATAAACTTTATGTCTTGTGATAAAACTATTCCCTAAAACATCGATACAGCAGGAGACGAATATTAAATCAGCTCTTTGTTTTCTGCTGTGCTTTTGAAACCGGCTGTTTGTCCGACAACAGAACAGGAAGTGGACACAAGAGGTTTCTACTTATACATATATACAT